>JAODAL010015611.1:0-83266 GCA_025379985.1 Phyllomedusa bahiana | reverse complement strand
CTTTTTTACTCTGTCAGGTCTTTTTGAAAAATTTTTAGTCTAGAAGGGCGTTTTCCTCTAGTCGGTTTGTACCATTTGGGAAAGGGGAAAATTATCTTTATTATGCAAAACATTTTTTCCCCTTTTGTGAGAGCTACAGGTTCGATTCCCCAAATTTTTGTCGGGTAGAAAAAATCGCCAAATAACAACCTCATTTTGATTAGATGCTTTCTTTTGCCTGAGACATATCTTCTATGGGTTCTTTATACTTGGGGGCCTATAGCAGACTCTTATTAAATTATTTGTTATTGTTTCCCCTGTATTTTTTACCCTAGTGATTCCACCGTTCATTACCTGTACCTTATCTTCCCGTAGTGTTGGTTTTCAACAGGATTTTACATAAAGAAGACACCCCCCCCCTTTCCAGTGTTTACAGTCACACAAAAAGACTGAAACCCTGCAAGTTAACCCCGCCCAGGTCGCTCTCGTCAAGCCATGTTCCTTATCCCCACTTGTCATATTTTCTTTCTGAAATTAATAATTCTTTAAACTACTTTGTTGGTCAGACTCCTGGCTTGGTCAGCATGCAATTTAGAGATTTAATTTTTTTATTCCTTTCTCCCTATTTTTTTTAAACTATTGTAAAACCCCCTCCCTCCACCCCCACCCCTGATTTATTACTAATCCCCAGCTCTCTATTTTCACTACTTCACGCTTTATGTGTATTTCCCCCCCCTCCATTCCCATTTTTAAAATATTCCTCCAGCTTCCTAGCCATTTTGTCCCCCAATACACTGCACCCCTCCCCATTTAGGTGCAGCCGTCCGTAGCATAAGGTCTGTAGCCAAACGAATCAGCCCAGTTTTCCCCAAAAACCCAAACCCCCTCTTTCCTACACCAATTTTGAGCCACTTATTCCCCCTCTCTAATTCCCCCGGGCGCCTCTCTGGGTGGCCGGGGAATAGGAAATTTTTTGAAAATATTTCCTGGGGGTCCTTGCCCTGAGTTTTTTTGCCAAAGGGGACACTCCACCTACCTCAACGTTGTCATTGGTGCCAATGGACCATGAACTGGATTTCCCCCAGCCCCACCCAGCAATCTGTAACCCATCCCGATATGTCGCCCCGGGCCCAGGTAAAAAACACACTGTTCGACACCCCGTCTTTGGGAGATTGCCTTCTGTGCCCCAAATAGGGAATCCCCAACTACTCACCTTCTCCCCCACCTGCACTCTATTCCCCATCTTACGAGAGAACCGGGGATGTCTTCTGCAGCAATGCTATTTCTAGCCGACATCCCCCCCTCATCCCCCAATCTTGCAAATTTGTTGGGGGGGCCAGTTCAGGACTAGCCTCCCTAACACTCTTCCCTCTACCCTTCTTTGTCATTGATACAAAATTTGTAAAGGCAATTAAATTATATTTTAGCACTTTTTCTGTTGTATTTGGTCTTTAATAAGTTTTGAGGTATCTGTAATATTTTCATAAAAATGGGGTTTTAAAACCAATGTTTTAAAAAAAAAAAACTTAGAACATGTTCAATCTTCTGCCATATTTCACGTCAGAAAACACGCCCAAAACATTTCTATGTTGAATCCACTTCCAAAACTCCAGAGAAATGAATTGGACTCATGTTCTGATTGTAAACCAGATATAAAAAAAATACCTCAAAATCCACATACAATACTCACATCTTAACCACCCTCCCACCCCCCCTCAACCAACATAATTTATTTTACACTAATTGACAACCATGTAGCATCAGATGTTATGAGTTTTGTTGTGTTTTAAGAATTCTGCTACCTGGACTTTTAAAAAAAAAGCTTTTTCTCCGCACTTCCAGCACTACAGCCATCGATTTATTGACGTCCGTAATCGTGGCATTTACTTCCGAAACATGATGTCAGGCAATACCCATGTGTCTGCTGCAGCCAATCAGTAGTAACATGACGTTTAGGTGGAACCAGGAGAAAATGGACGACCTTGAAGTTGGTGGGGGGGCGGCATGGGTGGAACACAGGTGTAGGGAAAAAGGGGAGCAAAAACTTTTTTTTATCAGGGCAGCCGTATCCTAAAATATTTTTTTAAAAAGACCAAAACAACCCTTTAATCATTCAGCAGCACATTATGAACTGTTACACTGCCATAAGCCACAAGATTCAGCAACCTTTAACCCAACCCTGCAATTTGAACAATGATGTACAAGTTGGATCTGCTATGAAATATAAATATACCGTTCATATAAAGTACATAAAGGCACCGCTATTCCTGGGCCACTGCCACTCTTGTGTGCCCTGTTACTCCTTTAGCAATGTTAGTGATAGCATCATTCATGTGAAGCTGCAACAAATCACTGGTCTCAGCGGTCATACACCATACATGCAATTAGAGGCTACCAATGTCAGTGATTGCTCATAGCTCATACACAGGGCCGCCGATAGGGCAGTACAAGGGGAACTGCCGTACAGGGCTGGGCCAAATTGTGAAACAAGGGTTTCACATATCTGATAACATTAACAGGCCTCAGGCCCGGCAGTTGTGAGGGCCCGCCACGGCCCAGTAGTTATTAGGGCCTGCCGCGGAACACACCATTCACTTGTTACACTGTAATTCACTTTGTTGCCCATAGCAACCAGAGTGCCCCTCTCATTTTGCCAGAGCACTAAATTAAAAAAAAAGGGGGCCCCTGATTGGTGCTTTGGGAAACAAAAGTGAATTTTTTTGACCCAAAAGTTTTTCCCTAAGGGCCCAAGTGTCATTAATATCACATAGTAAGTTCCCACAAAAATTAACCCCAAAAATGAGTTTTTCCCCCTTCATTCTATGTTTTTTGGGGGTTTTTTGGGAGGGGGGCCCATATACTTTGGCTGTATGAGGCCCTGAAATTTCTGATGGCGGCCCTGCTCATACATGTCAACTATTGAAAGAGGCCTTCAGAGAGATCTTGCGCTGCTGCACTCTGTGTGCGCTGCTGGACAGAATTTTCATGAACCGTGCCCCCCCTATAACTCGCACTGCAAGAAACTGTGTAACGACTCTGGAAGAAAGCTAATTGAGAGGTGCGGAGTCACCCAGGATTCCTGGACATTAGATACCCTATTCAGTTTCCTGGAGAGCTGGCAGATGCTGCCAAGCATCTAAACCATTACACTTCTACTAATATTACCTCCATACAATGACCATATAGTAGCAGATATCAGGTGTATACAGCCTCTGCAGACATATAAGTGATTACAATGCAGTTTAATCCAGTGACTCACAAGTGATGACTTCTCTGATGACAGGCGTTCACTTTCCCTTTTCAGCTGGTCCAGACCGCCATGATGAGTTCTCCCGGCCACGACTCATCTCTGCGGAATTACGACATAAATATATTAGACCCCTTTCTAGCTTCTCCTCAGCTGTGCCCACCTCTATATAGACTGCAGCTGCCGGTCTGACCTTGGCTGATTATAAAAAAAAAGACGAAAACCCTGCATCAGTTTTATTTATTTATTACATTTATTTTGAGATTTTCAATAAATAGATAAAACGATTGTGTGTGTCCCCCCCCCCCCCCTCATTTTTCATAGCCAACCAAGATAAAACCGACAGCTGCAGTAGGTTCCATGGATATTGGGCTTTGTCAATCTTAGAAAAACTATACACCACCTGTGAGTGGAGGCCTTCACACAGCTTTTATGAATACTGTATAGCCTGTCCCTTACAGGTTATCCAAAAATTATGAAAAACAGAAGCACTTTAAAAGAAATGAAGGTGGTTTATTCAACCCAATGGCAACGTTTCAGCTCTGAACAGAGCCCTTCTCAAGCTCTGTTCATAGCTGAAACGTTGCCGTTGGGTTGAATAAACCACCTTAATTTCTTTCATAATTTTTGGATTACCTTAGACCTTGGCTTCATCCTTTTTGGGCAAGCGCTTTACTTCATGTTTTTTCATTTCAGTGCTGTTCCTACATTTTCTAAGACCAGAAAACTGTGTTGGGAGCTGCTATTCACTGTGGCAGTGATTAAACTCTATTAGCAATTTGAATACTATCACCCAGTCATTAACTTAGTCATATGTTCCAAGAAAGAATAACAAAGAAATGGTACAACACCGAGTTTTAATTAAAGATGCTCCAGAATTTGTTAATGAGAAATACAAATCTTTAGTGAGGTCCTGGTAGGTGGTCACAGGTTTCTGGAGCCATGCTGACTGCATCCCACAGCTGCTGAGGGGGTGCGTGTGGATGAGACATAGAGCGAACATGATGATCAAGGTGGTCCCACAGATGCTCAATTGAGTTCAAGTCTGTGGAATAAGGGAGCCAGAGTAGTACTTGGATGTCTTAATCATGCTTTTCTGACCCATGTCCGACATTTCTAGCCATGATGTGTTGCATTGTCTTGTTGGAGGATCATCACAATGTATGGGTGTACGTGATCTGCAAGGATGGATTCATAACAAAATCTGTTGAAAGTATAATCCACATAGATAAGTGGCTCATAGAATTACACAAAAACATTCCTCGGATCATAACACTACCACCAGTAGCTTGTGTTCTTGAAATGGTTGCAGAATGTTTGTTCTCTGATATTTCTCACCTGACACACCAACCTCTATATATTTAAAGAAGAAAAAAATATGATTTATCTGAGAAGACAACCCTTTGCCAATCAGAGAAAGAGGCAAAAAGCAAGAGGCAGAGTATAAGAGGCATGTACAGTCATGTACAGTAGCTTTAGGGTAGGCTCCCAGAATCAGCTCTACAGGTGGGCTCCCAGAATGAAGAAACCCCCATGGCCTTTTCTTGTCCTGTTTTCTGAAGTTTGGCCTGAGGTCTGTTTTTTTTCTGGGGTTTGTATTCAAATTATAATTTCATTGTAAATTGTCAAGGCAATAGCAAAAACAGACAAATGTTCATATATGTGTATACGTAGTGTAGAGGTGTCAGCACTTCAGTAGTCCCCCTTTTTTGATTAGCAAAAGACCCCGGGTTTAGGAAAAAACAAAAACACCAAAGTTTTTGTCTCCCCAGACCTGAATAAAAAAAAAGGGGGTTTTATTCAGTTTTTTCACAAAAAAACGAAAGTAAATTTTTTCCCGGGGGAAACCCAAAAAGGCAACATAAACAACCCACCGGGTTTCAGCCATAAAATTTTTCACAAACTGGTAGGCCTTTACATTTTCCCTCCCTTCACAGAGGTTTTCCACATTGTCACACAGTTTTTTTCCCCTTTTTGGCTGTGTCAGTGCCTTATAATGCCTGGTAAGGCCCCGGGCGGGAGTAGGGGAGCACAAATTTCCCCCCCCTGCCTGGTTTCGGGCCGTTCCAAAAAAAAACCCCGGGACCGGACTACCACAATAAAGGGGGGCCTCAGAAACATAAACCTATCTGGAAAACTTTTGGGGTTTTGTATATCACCAAGCCCACCACCACCTCGGGGGTTTTTAATACATTCCACGCCCAAACTCTCCCCCCGGGGCCATTTTACAATAACCAGCCTATAAAATAGTTCCAGAAGTTTCTGTCAGCTGTTTTCTTTATCCTGAGCAACCTTAAAGGGGTTGTCTGCTTGAGCTTATTAAAATATTTTAAGATACTGATGGCCTTTTCAAGTAACAAAGTTTATACTCACCTTTCCTATCACCTCAGCTCTAGCGCTGTTGCCGTCCCTCCTCTCTGCTGGTCTTCTATTTACCTCCCGGGGTTTCAGTAACGTTGTCGCGCAAAACCCGAGTGACCTGTTTTTGTCCCCCTTTTTGGGGATGCTCACAGAACAAAATCGCTGGGTGCTGGGATCGAGGTGAGAAAAATGTGAATACGGGGCCTTAACCTTCCAACTTTTTCCCTATTACAATGGAGATTTTAGGGGCATGTTTTAACTTGTAGTCCATGTTTCCACAGAAAGATGAACCCTGGGGGAATGAAAAATTTTCCCAAAGCAACCCCCAAAAACCCACAGGGGGTGAAATTTTCCCTTAACAGGGGCACAGGCAGTCAAAACAAATATAAAAACCCCTTCCCTGCCCTCTCCAAAAACTTAAAAAAAAAAAAAAATTTTTTGGTGCTGGATTTTAATTTAAAAAATTTAACCCTTTTCCCCCGGGCAAATTCAATTTTTTAAAAAAAAACCCTACAGTCCTTTCCCTTTTCGTAACAGGGGGAAACCTGCTTGTATAAGCTTTTTTATCTTAAAAACCCTAAGTTACCCAAAAATATTTTAATAAAACGTATCGGACAACCCCCTTAAACATAATTTGTATCTGGCATGAGACCCACAAAGGGGATGAAATTTAAAAATGCTCACACACTAAAAGGGGGATTCGCGAGCCGTATATGGGTAATTTCTGATTTTTTTTTTAAAAATAAATAACAGAAACCCCCGGGTTTTTAAATTTTACGGGGGTCGGGTATAGTCAAATACTGTCCGGGGAAAAAATCGGAAATCCCTTCGAGGGGGGGGAGGTGCAAAAGGTAACAGAACAGGTTTCTATGGGAACGGGGCAGTGACACAGGTGTTAGGGTTTTTTTAAAGAGGGTTTGGCATGAAATGTAAACCTTTTCCCTATGTGGTGTATGGGAGAAAATTTTTCCCTCATTATTTTTTTTGCTGGGGGAGATTAAATCTGAAAACATGAATATTTTCTTGGGAAATTCCTGTATTATTTTTTCCCAAATTTGGGTTTTTTATACCGCAGGAATGTTTTATTTTTTTTTCCCACTTTTTACTTTCCAAAGAAAATTTTTTTGGCAGGGGAAAATTAATAGAAAAAGTGGCCCCTTGGCAACCAGACACTGGATTTCCGTACACTTAATAAAAGAAACCATGTTAATTTAAAGGAACAATCTGAGCAAAAATTTATACACCTTCTAAAAAATATTTTTGGGCCCTGGGGGGAATTTTTAAATGATTTTTTTTAAAAAAATCAACAATTTTTGATTTTCTGGATTTTTTTTTTAGTTTAAATTTTTCTCAAAAGTTGAAGTCACCCCGGGAAAAAAAATTGACAGCCCCTTTCCATTCTTGTCGGAAAAAAAGCTTAAAATTCGCAATACTTTTTTTTCCCCCCCACTTATTTTTTTGGGGATCTTTTTTAAAAGGGAAAAAAACCCTAAACCCTCCGCCCCAGGTTGTGGTGCCCTTTATTTTGGGCCCTTTTTATAAGGTTTAAAGGGAAATTATTTTTAGTCTTTTTTCCCGGTTTTAGGAGGGATTTAACCCCAAAGCGACACCCAACTGGGACCTGGGCTGTGTCGGTGGGGTGGGGAGGTAAATAAAAAATTTCCCCTTTGGACACCCCCTTAAAAAATTTATATCAAAGTTTTTTCCCAATGTTATTAAAGGGAAACCCAAAAACACTACTAAACCGCCCCCAAAATGTTGAGTTTCAGTGGGAGCTTTTAAAAAATTTATAAAATAAAACGACATTGTATGGAAAACCCCAGGTAAAACTTTACATTTGCTCATGTGGTTTGCCTGCAGGGCCATCGTCAAAAACAGAAAGGCCGAACTGCCATATGGGGGCCCCTTTTTAAAAATTTACAGTTGGGGGAACTATAGGGGTTTGAAATTTTTGCCTTTGGGCCCAAGAAAAAATTACTCTTGTAGCCCAAAGGCTGCTTAAGGTTTCTGGGGGCCCTACAAGATAAGGTGTCCCAACACCCCCCCAGTTATGATTTTCACGGGGTCAACCTCCTGCCCAATTATTCTTTGGGCCCCACAGGCTGTTTCCCACATTACCCTTCCCTTCCCCAAAAATGGAGGGCCCTACCCGTAAACCCAAAAAATGGGGAATTTTCCCCCTCCCTAAGGGGGGCCCTTACCACCTAATGTGAGTCCAACTTAACGGGGGCCCTTTACTACCTACTTACCCAATGGGGGCCCCAAACCCTTTCCTATTTAAGGGGTGACTACTTATCTACCCAGTAGGAGAGCTTTCAAACCTAAATGAGGGATTTTCCCTATTTAAAAATGGGGAAATTTGTCTCCTTTGTGGTTATCCTCCCTCCCTTTAATGGGTAAACTTTTTTATCTACCCAACAGAGAGCTTTATTAACTAATGAGGATTTACCAAAATTAATGGGGGGCCTGTCTCCTAAGGGTTATCCGGGGTATCAATGGGGGGTTTTTCCCACCTAATAGGGGGGGCTCTGTGGGGTTTCCCTTTTGCCCCACACTTCGGCTGTCATTGTAAGTTTTTAAAATCCATCTTGCCTGCATGATCACTGGGGAAACCCCCCTTTATTGGGGCGATGGGGAATGTCAGTGTATACTGCCCCCCGCGGGATCGGGGGAAAAGTATAAACCAAAACCCAAAATATAGTCACCCTGCAAAAAGATTACCCCCCACATATTTCTGTTGGAGGGAAAATAGAAAGGTTATTGATCTAAGAAAGCCACAAAGCAAAGTTAAAAAATAAAGAGCAACCTGTATGAACGGGGCTGCGGCAGTTATCTGGCATCAAAAAGCTGTAGTAGACCTGGTATAGATGTAGAAAGTCACACCCAAACTTTGGCAGAAAGTGCCCACTTTTTAATGTGCCAAATTTTTGGGGCATTCGGGGGGGGCGTCGCACCAAATTTGTAGAAAAAAGACACATTTATGATTTTTTGGGAAAACAAAACCCCCTAGGCGCAGAACAGTTAAAAAAGCCAGACCGGGGTTAAAGATGGTGCCTTTCCTGATTTGGGTTGTATTGGAAATTACACTGGGGGGCCCCTGGGGGGGGGGGGGTATGGCCCCGGCAAAAGAACATTTAGGGGCATAAATTAAGCCCCTGGGTCCTAGTCCCAAAAATTTGAAAGGGCCCCCCACCCATAACTTTTTTTTTTTCCACTTAAAAAGGGACCATATAAATGGCCCCCTAACTTTTTTATAGGGCCCCGTGTCAATTTTTGGGAACGGACCCAAAAAAAGAGGCAAGGGACATACGCTTTCAGTTTTTCATTTTCCGGGGTTTTTTTTCCCTTGCAAAGCAGTTTTTAAATCAAAACTGGTCATTTTTAAGGTGTTTGGGTCCCGTCTGGGCAGACCCAAACAAATCCAAAAAAGCGTATGTTCACCCCGGAAAAACCCCCCTTTTTAATATCCCTTGGGGCTATGTTCAAACGGTTTTAAAAAATGGGACTTTAATTTAAAGGTCCGAAATTTACGCCCCGGAGTGACAAATTTATGGCTGGAATCCGCCCCAGCATTTCCAGAAAAAAACCCCAAAATTTTCTCATAGAGAACTATGGTTTTCGTCTCCCTCCCCTGTCTCCGAATCCGCCGCGGGGGGGAGATAATTTGGACAGGGTCAATTACAGGGGCCTTTTAAACACACGCTGGAAAAATCAAGTCTAGGGGGCCAGCGGGGTTTCCCGGGGCCCCCCGCTCCCCTCCCCCACTCCCCCGGCCACATGGCTTTAATTCGGGGGGGAAAACCTAGCCTTATAAGTAAATATGGGGGGGTTTTTTGTTAGGGTTTTATTCGGGAAAAAAAAAAATAAACATTCATAATTTCTTAAATTTGCGCCGAAAGCACCTCAACCAAAAAAATTTTTTTTGTTCTTCTCCCTGTTGGACCGTTTTGATTTTTACTTCTTTAAATTGGTTCATTTTTAAAAAAATTTATAAATCTTTTTTTTATATAGGGGCCAAACCCTTTTTCCCGCACATTTTACAATTTTAGAGGGTATGTGGGGGGTTTGGGGCAAAAATATGTTTTAAAATGTGTTTTTCAAAAAAGGCTAAAGTTTGTTTATAAGAAAATTACCAAGCTTTCCTCCTTATAAACCATACAGATACCCTTTTGAGGACATGTTGTGCAAAATTGAGGCATTCAAGAGGGCCCCGGGAATTCCATGTATACATCCTCCCCCAACAAGCCACGGATTTGGCGACTACATGTCCCAAAAAGCATGACTGATAAAACCCAAAAAACTTTCATCTGCCGGGAAAATACTTTAAACCCAAATAGAGAACTTTGTGCTCAACCCCTCCCTAGGGACCCCCCCCCCCACTCCCCCCCCCGGGGGCCCCCCCCCCCCCCCCCCCCCCCCAACTCCCTCCCATATAACAAATGTGGCTGCGCGAATAAAGGAGAGGGTCATGGAAAAGATTGGCCCAGAAACAACGCGTCTGACTCTTTCTTTCTTTGGCCGGCCCGTGCATTTAAAAACTGTTTTTGGAGTCCCCGGAGGGGGAACAAATTTTTCCTTTGGGTTGTTTTAAATAAACCTGACCTCTTGGCACCTTGCGGATGGGCCGTAAACCAAAGGGCCCAGACCCCCGGGACCACCGCAGACCCGACAAACGGTTGCGAGTGAAAACCCGGTAGCATAAAACGGGGACTGCGGGGCCTCACGAGTCAGGGTAATTGTCATTTTTTATGTATTCCCCCGGGTTTGGCCATTTTGATTTTGGTCGGGTTTGAAATTTGTTGTCCCGGTTGATTGTTTGGCATAAAAAAGGGTCACTGTCATAGTAAAAGGATCTGTACATGCCACGCCCAAACCCATTGTGAAAGGACGGCGGGTTTAAAGGTGGGGTCTTTTTTGAAGTCCTGACCCTTTTTCCCCCGGTAGGGGTTCGTGTAGAAATTGCAAATTAGCCTCGGAAGTCTTGGGGAGATAGGGGAGACTTTTTCCCTCGTTTTTAACAAAACAGGCCCAAAAGGCTCAGGTCTGATTAGAAATCTGCGGGGGTCCGGGGATTTAGAAGCAAAATCTCAATGGGGAACTTCTGGGGGGTTTGGGTAAATGGGGGAGGGAACAGCCCTCAAAAGTAGGAAATTTCCTGTGACACCCGGTGAAGGGGACTATTTTTTTTGGTGGGTTTTAGGGACTTTTATTATTTTGATATGTTCGAGCTGAAGGCTGGACCTGGGAACAAGTGGGGCCCACACTTTGTGAAGTATTTCCCCAAAAAATAGAGGAAAGAAGAGGATATCACATTTTTAAACATGTTTAAAAAAAACCGAGAACATAATTTACCCGCAGAAGCTGAGACGCCGGGGAAAAAATTTAGTTGTCAAAAAAAGGGGAAAGGGAAAAAATGTAAATCATGCTGGGAAGGGTTAAAAACAAAACCTTGGGGGATTGTCTAGAGAGGGATGGTCCACCCCGTCAAAGTGGCGGGAAAATCATAGAAATTTCGGGGCCAAGTTGTGTGAAAAAAGGGTTTGGTTAGACAGGGAAGGCTCTTTTGGGAGAGTTGAAAGGGGACTGCAGAAAGAAAGTTAGTTAAAATTTGAGGGTACTGGGGGTTTTCCTGGGGAGCGCTAAAAAATTTGGAAACCCGGTTACATAAAAATTGCCCCCCGATGATATTTTGGGGATTCAAAAGATGGCGGGCCTTTTGCCTGCACCACCCCCCTAAAAATGACGCCCGTAATGGCCCCGGGTAGGGTGGACCTGTGTTGTATGTGGAAACCCAAAATCCGGACGGGGTGGAAACTTTTTAGAGTCTGTGGGCTTCCCCCAAAAACCCCACAGAGGGGGACGCCTGAACCTTTCCCTTTTCCCCGGGCCCCCTATATCCTTTAGCCCCACCCCCCCAGGGGCAGTACAATCAGGGTCCCACCCGCCCCCCACTGCAGAGAGGATCGGGGGAAACGGGCCTCACACGGGGTGGAAACCCCCTCCGGGAGAAACAAACCCCCCCCACCCGGGGGGGGGCCGCAGTTTGGGCCCTTGGATCAAAAGGGGATGAGACCCCTGTTTCCCAAACCCAATCGGGCCCGGGGGGAAAAAAACCAAAGGGGTCCCCCGGGGATCTTCCCCCCCCCCTTTACGGGGGCCGGGGACTGGACATCCACTCAGGGAGTTCGGCTCCCACGTGCCCCTTTAACCTTTCGGAAAAAGGTGGCCCCGGAAAGGGTGGGTGTTCGTCCCCCAAATCAAGGTTCCCTAAACCCCCCGTAGCTTTTGGGGGCCCGGACAAAAGGGTTTTTACCGTCCCCCAACAAAAAGACAGAAAACCGCCCGGGGGGAACCCTTTTGGGGAAACCCCCGAGTGTCCAGAATTTTCCCAATAACCCCCGAAGTGAACAATTTTCGGTTCACTGAGGCCCATGGAGCATCCCACCCAAAAAGTAGGAGCGAAAGGAGCCCAAAGCCACACTGCTTTAAAACCAACTGGAGGATTGGCTGCAAAACCCTTTTGGGAAAGGGCGGGGCAGCCCTTTTCCAGGTGAAATGTCCCCGTTTCAAAAAAAAAAACAAAATTTGGGGCCCTTTCCGAAAGGGGTTTAAACCCGGAGCGGGGGAAAGCTGCCATGTGAAGTCCTAATACACACCGTAGGCCCTGTTTTGAAGCGGGAATCCAGATAATAATGTAGCGCTGGAAAAGCCTACAGATTTTATGGGGTACACGGGCGGCCACATCTGTGATTTCACCCAAAGGGGCCCCTCCCCCCTGGGGCCGATCCCCTCTGACATACTTAGCTTAAATTGAGGTAGAGGGTCGCATTCTAAGCCCGCCTCTAAACCAGTGCCAAATTTTAATGCGGGTCCCTTCACTGACTTAAATGACCCGTTTTCCTAGTATCAGACACCTCCCCTTTTGAATTCCCTTGGACGGCCCTTTTGCAGCTCATGGGGGCACAAAAAACGAAAACCCCAGAAGGCATGGAATTAGCCTGTTTGGAAACCCGGGGTCTGAAGATGGGATTTTGCGTACCCTGGGGCCCTTAAGGCCTTACCTGCAGTTATGAAAAGTCCCTAATGGGAAACCCCTGACCCAAGATTCCACCTACCATTCTACAAACCCCGCTACCCAAAAGGACGCATTCCCAAAGGGAAACAAAAAAAGCTTTGTTCGGCTTTTCAGGGAGCTGTCTCCCAAAAAATCCAAACCCTTGGGGCCTTTTCCCCGGAAAAAAAAACCAAGGGGCCTTTCCAAAAAAAGCGCCCAACTGCTTGAAGGGTGTACACGCCGACAGATTTTTTCCGGGAAAAAACCGCAGACATCATCCCGGGGCATGATGTAAAATTTTTCAGGCCCCCCATGCCTTAGCAAAAATTTCCCACAAACAGGACCTTGCCGAAGAAAATGACCTCAGCCCCCACCCACGTTACAGTGCCTTTTCTTAACCCGCCCCCCCAATGTGTTTTTTCAAGCGGTGCAACCCCGTTCTAAACCCCGCCCACTCTTCTTCCACGGCGCAGGGGGGGTGGGTGGATGATAAAAAAAGGAAAGATTTTAGACCATGATTGCCTTTTAAAATAATGGCAGAAAAATCACATCACCAAACCCAGTGGGGACTGAAAAAATTCCCCCAGGGGATCTAACCTGTGGACAGATTTGGGTTTAAAAAAATGCTAAAGAAGATGGGACTTAATTTATTTCAGGGTTTGCAATAACCACAGAAAAAAAAATCCTTTAATTTGGGAAACCCTGCCCCCCCACTTCTCAGCTCAATTGCGAACTACAAACCTTTAAAAGGCCTGCCAAAAAGGTTTAAGGCAAGACTTGCGAACTTATGGACTGACTCCCCAAAAAAGCCAAAAGGCATTGCACACGGGTTTTAAATAATCTGGGAAAAATAAGGATTATCACGTAGCAGGAAACCCCGTGAAGCCCGCAGTTCAAAACAAATCCCACTGTCAGCCCTTGAAATGCCAACCAAAAGGGAGCAGTCCTGGGAAAATCAAGGCTCACCGGGGAAAGCGGCGGGAGACCCGGGGGAAACCCTTTCCCCCAGAAAAAGCAAACCAAAACAGCGGGGGCCAGGGCCGTGTCATCCCCAAATGGCTGGGTCAGGAAGCACTTCCCATTAAGGGAATCACCAGACTCGAAGAAGAGGGTTTATAAGGGTTAGGAACTGACCAAACCCGGCTGAAGACGGTAACCCGGAAGGCAAAACGAGACCGGGTTGGTTTTATAACAACACCTTTCCCCCGCCAAAAGGGGAAAACAACAAAGGAAAAGGAAGAGCTACTTTGCCCGGGAAACCTTGGAAATACAATGGGGGGGGCCCCTTTTTTGCCTCCCTAGGGGAATTTAACCCCCGCATTGCGGCATGGGCCCCCCACTCACAGAGGAAAGAAAACCAAACACTGGCTTATGTGCGAACTTTTACCATGCCCAGGTACCCGCTCCCTGATTTGCGGCCTACAATCAAGCTTGTTCGTCTGTGCCCCTGCAACCCCAACCCCCACATCCCCAAGTTCCCCGCAGCACTTTTGGGGGAAGCCAAAAATCCCTTTTCCAAAAGGGTTTCCAAAGGGGGCCACCCTCCCGATTCCAAAGATGGAAAATACGAATAGGGCTTAGTGGCAGTGGACAAAGTTTTCAGGATGGCCCAAAGATACCCAGTTACCAACAGACCTCCAAAGTAACGGCAAAGAAGTTGATTATGGAAAAAGCCCTTTTCATTTGGGGAAACCCCCCGGTGGGTCGAGTTTAGACCGGGTCCCGCATTCTCTTCCTCGGTTTTTCCAGAAATTTTGGAACATGGTTTGGGGTAGATTTGGGCCTCCCAGCCGTAAAACCCTCCCCAAAACCCTGCGAAGGTAGAGAGAATGAAGGTACCTGAAGAAAAAACTCTTGAAAAAGCCAGGATTCCCCCTTTACCTTGGACAGAACTTTTCCCAATTTTTTCCTTTTTACCAGGATCCCCGACCCTCAACCCCCCCGGGAAAAAAAATTGGGCCCGACCCCCTTTGAAATTCTGGGTTTTTGGGAAACCCCCCCCCAGTGTTTTTTTCTTTTTTTTTTTTCGGCAAGAGTTTGGAAAAAAATAGTGAAAGAACTGCCAATTTGTGATTGGGAAATTTTCAAAAGATTTTACTTTTGCAAGCAGCAGTTCTGTTCTTTTTCCCCGAATCTTTCAGGGTGAAATTGTACAAGACTTTAAACCAGGGAACGAGTGTAAGGAAAAGGGAAAATCAAAGAAAAATTGCCTAGAACCCAGTTTTTTAAGGTCCTTTCACGTGGGTTTTTAAACCCCCGGAAATTTCAGGGAAAAATTTGAAAAAGGGAAAACCAACTTGGTCCCCGCCCCTCACTGGGAAAAGGGACCCCCAAAAACTAGAAAGAGTCTTGTAAAAACCTTGCCCCTGTTGTGTGGGATTTGGGGGGGGAGTAAAGGGAGGCACCAATTTTGGGGGGAACCTAAGCCCAAACGGTTTTAGGGCTTTCTCATTTGATTACTTTTGATATTTTGCCTCGGGATTGGTTTGTAAGGGGGGGTTCGGTTTAACAGAGACCAGGGCATTTCCCCAAAAAAGAACTGTGTTAGAATGGGTTCAAATACACTATTAGGGCCCCAATTGGCCTGTTGGGGTGGGCTGGCTTGTGCTGGAAACCAAAAACCCCCAAAATGGGAAAACCCCCCCCATTTCCCCATAGGTGATTAAACTAATGCCAGACTGTGTTTTCAAAAATATACCGGCAAAATAAGGGCAGAAGTGAAGATTTTAAAAAACCTTTTTAAGTTTCAAAACCCCAAAACGCCCTCCAGAGAGGTAATGGTATTTCCCCGGCAATTAAAACCTTTTCTTTTTTCCCCTAATGATACCCGTTCAAAGACTTCTCTTGGAATCCTTTCAGAAGGATTTTTCAGGAAAAACTAACCTCAGGTGAAAATCCCTTTAATCCAAAAAGGTTTTTTGGGAGATTCTTCCCGGGTTTTTGTGGGGAAAGGCAGATTAAAGAACCCGATTTTCCACCCCAGTTGGGAAAGGTCAATGTTACGCTGGTTAAGTTTTTCCATTGGGGCCTTTTTGAGCCCTCCCATGGGATCCCCGGGTCCCATGGGGACCCTTCCCCCAAAGGGAAAAAGGGGAACAATCCAAAATTTTCCCCAATGGGGGCTCCAAAAGTCTAAATCGATGCCATAGGGGGGGCCCCAAGGGGGGTCCCACAAAACCCGTTTAAAGGGCCCCGACCATATAGCAGCAAGGTTTGCCTCTCTTATTTCCCCAGGGCCAAATCAACAAAAAAAAAAAATTGGATTAATTATATTTTTATAACCCAAAAGAGGGTTTGGGGCCAATTACAGCAAAAAATGGTTTTCCCAAAGGGGTCCACAAAGGGGCTAGGCCCCCAAAAACCAGAATGACCCCGCCCGAACCGATTTCAAATAACATGGTTTTTTAGCCCAGAAAGGTGGAGTTTTTTGGATGGTAGGAGAGGAATGGGTGTACTTAAATCCCAACAACACAGGGGTGAAAAGGGAAGATTTCCGTTGCCCTGGGCCCAAAATTTGGGGAATTTTATCGAAAGAACTTAAGGAGGGAAATTTAGGATAAATTTCCCGGGCTAAATGGGTTTACGGATTGGACTGGAGGGGGAAGCAATGGTTTCCCAAAAAATTGGGGGCCCAAATTCCCAAATGGTTTTTTTCTGGTGGTTTTGTGTTTGTTCCTTTTTCTGTTGGGTCCCCCTTTTTTTAAAAAAATTTTCTAGCCCAAAATAGCCCCTGGAGGGAAACCCGGGGGAATTTTTTTAATGAAGAACAGGAACCTCTGATGCATTTAAAAAAGATAGAGACAATTTCCCCCCCTACAAAATAAAGGAAAAAGCCAAACACAGAATGAAATAATTAATTTAGGGTTTAAAAGGGGGACCTCAAAATCGAAAGGGGGTTAGTGAGAGGAAAGGGCAAGGGGGTTGTTTTATAGAATGGTCTCTGCATCCCCAGAAAAAATCCCCAACCCCCTCCCCCACGGTGGAACAGCTCCACAAATTTAAATCTTGTAAAAATTTGAGTTTTTAGTATAGGGAAAACTTGGCTTTTTTGGGGGAAGTGAGGGTTAATGTCAAATATGTGTACATGTGGTGTTTTCCATAAGCTGAAGTTTGAGTTATAACAAAAAACCAAGCTTATCCTCCTCTATAATACCATACAGATATCCATTTGAGACGGATGATTTGCAAAATTTGAGGCAATTCAAGATGGCCGCGATCCCATGTATTACATCCTAGCCAACACGCCACGAGTTTCGACTCATGCCCTAGAAGCACTGACTGATACAACCCTAAACTTTCATCTGCCCTGGCAACTACTTGAACAACATAAACCACGAGAACTTTGGGTGCTCAACCCCCTCCCTATGGACTGTCCCACTGCGCAGGCCCTCCCCGACCACTGCATCCCATACTAACTTGTGTGCCTCTGCGAATAAAGAGAGGAGTATGCAGGTAATAAGATTGGAACCGAACAACGCGTCTGACTCTTACCTTTATTGGCCGGCCCGTGCACTTAGTACACAGCCATTTGGAGTATCGGAGTGGAGCACAGGAGATCCATTGTCGCATTTATGACCTTGACAGTGTATTAATAAAGCAAAAGAGACACTAGACATTACACAGTGAAAGCTACTTACAGATGAGACACAAGGGGCCACATATGTATATAAAACGTCGTCAATGCCTGTGTACACACGGGTTATTCCCTACGATTTTTGTGGAGCGCAAAACTAGCTCACAAATCCGCCGTGGAATAAGGGGCGGGGCGGGGCCTGGAGCGATCGGGGGCGCCGCTCCCCCCGGCCCCATAGACTTGCATTATCATACGGCGTCTATACTGCGCCTGGATAATGGGTGCAGTTACTTTCGACGGAATCCACTGTTCTCTCTATGAGAGCACAGTGGATTACCGTAATGACTTCTCCGACGGATTGGCGCTGTACTGCAGCGCAAACCTCACGCAGTATGGCGGCAATCGGAAAAATAACCGTGTGAACGAGGCCTAAGACTCTTTGTTGCCCACAGCAACCAAGTCAGACGCCCTTTAATTTTTACTTCAGGCACTAATATGACTCTGAAAAGGAGAGCACTGATTGGTTGTTTTGCTATGACCAACAAGGAAAGTCTTAGACCAAGACAGTTTCATAAATGTGCCCAAGGTCTGAGGCCCTGCAGAGAGACTTACAATCTATAAGGGCATGTCCCAGGCGGCACAGAGCAAATCACCAGTTTCTAGATTAACCGTCTGCAGTTGAAGAATCCATTTTTTGTAACGGATTTTGGCATAAAATTACTTTTCTTTTACAGCTTGTTGGCGCTAAAAAAAGAGTTCTCACTTCTGAAGCTGAGTAAAAATACTTTTTTTATGTAACGGATATTGTGCTAAAATCTTTCTTAACATATTAATTATGGCGACTAATAAAGTTATCTCTCCGGACAGAAAAAAATCATGTTTTTTGGCACAAGAATCCTTTTTTTAATTTACGAATTTTGATGCCTAAAATACTCTTTCGGAACAATATTCTTTGTGGAGCTCAAAAAGTTTATCTCGCTTCTGACGCTAAAAATACGTTTTTTATGGATGTTTTTACGTTAAAATCCTTTTTTGTAGCGCCAAACATCCTAAAAAAAACTTGATTATTGGGCAAAAACATGTAAAAAAAAAAACGTATTTTCTTTGACGTCAGAAGCGCGTATAACATACTTTCTTAGAGTCAAATCCAGTAATAACTGCAGATCTTAGCACAAGAATCCATTAAAAAATGGACTTTAGGGCCAAAAATCCATTACAAAAACGTATTTTTGGCGAAAACACGCAAAATCACTTTATAGCGCCACAAATTCTTAACAAATGCAGACTTTAGCGCCAAAATCGTAAAAAACAAATGACTTTAGGGCCACAATCCATAAAAAAAACTTATTTTTGGCGACAAACCGCAAAATAACTTTATTAGCGCAACACTTATAAATGCAGATCTTAGCGCCAAATCAGTAAAGAACATATATTGGGACACAAACGTAAAATAACTATTTATTTCGCGCCAAAATTCGTAGACAATACAGATCTTAGCGCCAAAATCTGTAAAAAAAAACAACTTAATTTTTGGCCAAAAAAGTGAGATAATTTCTATTAGCGCAAAATCAATAAAAAATGAGATCTTAGCGCCAAAAATCTGTTAAAAAAAAAAAACAAACATTTTTGGCGAAAAACGTGAGAATAATTTTATTAGCGCCAAAAATCCTAAAAAAATGCAGATCTTAGCATCCAAAATCTGTATAAAAAAAAAATGACTAAGGGCCAAAATCCGTAAAAAAACAACTTATTTTTGGCGACAAAAAACGCAAAATACTCTTTATTTACAAATCTGTAAAAACGACTACAAGATCACTATAAAATTCCAAGAGATTGCTTATTAACCCTTTTGTAAGGAAGAGTTACATCCAATGGCTTTAATTTATGCATAGATTAAAAAACAGGCTTAAAGACCACAAAAAACGCTTAAAATCACGCGCCAAAAAACGCATCGCAGCAAAAAATACGGCCATTTTTCAAACTGCTTTTGAAAGGCAGTGGACAAAAACTAGCTTCATGAAACGTTTTTAGATTCTTTCAGGTCTTTCATTTTGGTCCACCTGCAGGTGTAACATAGCCTAATAGATGTGTCCGGTTTGTTTTAACGTTCCTATCTGGGTGTAGCAACATAATGTATCGGCGAACTGCTCCAATCTCGCTGATTGCAATCGAATAATTTGTAGACCAGTTCTTCATTCATTTGACCACCCAAGTCTCTCAATCACGGCAATCTAAGTGTTAAACACAGGAGACACAAGAGCCGGCTCCATTCCCTGCTTTTAGTGTTGGGTTCAACTACAATTAGCACTGGCAACCACATCCTATATAGTGGGATACCAGTAATCCTGGCTACATAGGAATATACCCAACACCATGACGTACCATGCTCATGGTCAGTAAGGCTAAGTTCACACGTTGTATTTGCGGGCGTAATTTACCACCGCAATAACGCCGTGTGACCGGGGGGCGGGGCGGACGGGGGACTGCGCAGGGGGCCGGCACGTCGCCGGCCCAATGACGTGAATTACTAGCGCGCCGTAATTTGCGCCTAGATAATTCACATGTCAATTACTCGCCCGCCCGTCGGCTTACGCCGGGCGGGGAGAGGAAACGTAATCCATAGTTTCTATGAGAACTGTGAATTAACCGTAATGAATGGGAACGTTTTCGGCCCGAATTTGCGCACTTCGGCGCGTAATTACGACACGAAATATGTCACAAACTTGAGCCGTGTGAACATACTTAAGGGCGTTTAGGCTGGGTTCATACATTCAGCTATTTAGATGCAGTTTTTGGAGAAAAAAAAACGAGAAATGAATCAAAAACAAGTCTTAGTCTTTCTTTAATGCGTGTCCTCTAATTTCTTCGTCCATTACCAGTTTAGGCTTCACAAAACTGCATCTACACATAGGTTTACTTCAAAGAATCTGCAAAAACAACAACGCTTTTGAAGTATTAACTAGAGCTCACTTTCCACAATGTCTACTGGTGCACGGCCTCTTTTGGTGTAGGTTGCGTGTTGCTTCCTATCAAACTACAAAAGTAATGATAGGTTATGTTCTACACGGATCTTGGGTCCAAAGTGAACATAACGCTTTTGTGATGCGTTGTCGGGGTCCGTCTGACAATGATCAGTGAGTTTAACACTGCCGTCGAATGAAAGCACTATCAACGGCGATGCGTTTTGCATCGCATCTCCGATACGGTCATTCAGATCCAGCTTCAAGACACATGGACATGTCAATTCTTGGAGTACGATCCAAAGACGCATCGGACAGACGCGATGCAAACCACCACAGCAGCGTTTCACTCATGGGAACGCTGCTGCGTGTTTTCTCCATTGTCAGCAGTGTCAAACACACTTCTAAATGTTAGCGTGCGTGTCTGGTCCTGTTCAGACAGACCCAACGACACATCAGGAACGCTGATTGTTCACACGGACCCAGACGCCGTGTGCCACCATACCCTTAGAGTATTTTCAACACATTTTTGGATCCGTTTTTTGACTCTGTAATTGGAATCCAACAAATCGGATCCCAAAAACGCTGCAGCAAAAAAACGCATGCGAAACAATCCAAACACGTATCCAACATTGCAGCTGCGTGTTGGATACAGCAGGAGCGCAACCCTAAACATTTTAAATAGGCTCATTGCTTGCGTCTTTTCGGATCAAAAATTGACATGTCAGTTCTTGGAACAGATTCGAAAGATGGATCCAAAAGACGCAGTGAGACACGCATCGCGATCACGCTTCGTGTTCAAGTACCGATGTGTCACTTTGCTTTAGTCCTGGGTACCGTTTTAGGTTCTTCCGACAGACGGATCCAAACACGCAGCTAAAAATCGTATGTTCCACAGACGAAAAGACGCTGTGTGAACATACCCTTAGGGCTTGTCCCCACGGCAGGATATTCGGTCGGATTTACACGTTTTTCTGATTTGAAGCGATCTGTAAACCGAGAGACAACCATCCTGATAGAGTTTAATAGAAAATCTGGGCTGCTGTCCACACTGAACGAATTTTCTGCTGGACGGTTTTTACACTGCTGGTGGCCCTAAAAACTTAGAACATTTTTCCGCCCGGTTTTTGGGCAGAACCTGAACAAGATCAGTGAATGATATGGTACGGGTAGATCCGCTAACCACGACAGAACCGTCCGCCCAAACACATATAGACAAAGATGTCAAATACCGGCAAATTCTTTCACCAAATCCAGCCGGTATTCGCTCTGCCAATGTGGACGCACCCTTACAGCGACCAGTTTTATAAGCAGTCTGTTATGATGTGGTTTTTTTAGCAGGACATGCACCAGTTGTGGTCACAATACACCTTCCTACACACAAAAAAAATACTTGATTTACAGAAAGCTAGAGAAAGCTAGAGGCAGCAGGCTCTACTTCTGCAATTCTATGCCCTGTGTCTCTAGCCACAGTTTCTCACAATGAGGCAGTCTCATTTCTTAAACTAAATAGTACATTCTGTAGTCAATCTGAGTAGTTATTTCTGTGCACCTGAAGCTATCTGTGCTTATGTCATTTTGGAAACAAAAGAATGCACTGCTTTTCTCAAGAACAGTGGCTATCAAATGTCTACTGAAATCTAAGCAGAGAGATGGTGGTCTCCCCTTTGTCACAGGAGGGCAATCCTAATCCCATTTAGTTACACCTGGGAGTGGTGCATTATACAAAAAATGGAACCTAAGAGTAACTCTAAATCATGATATCCTCATAATCACTCTGTGGTCTTTGTAAACAGGATCTTCCACCATCTTATTTTTCTCCTGTTACTGCGAGTTAACACATTCTTGTTGATATTTTTCAATCTGATAATACAGTAATCTTTCAATTTACGACTGCCTTAGGATACAAGATTTTCAGCATACAATGGTCTTTCCAATGGTATATCTTGAAGGCACATTTGCCATACAATGTCACAGACGCTGCTGATCTGAATCTCATGTGATTGATGGAAGATCCAACCTATTATCATGAACATTTTACTTGTAAATCCTTTGTATGAGTGCAGTGCATGCAGTGATTGCTGGTCTAGTAGCACCTCTCTACAGTACAGTTTGATACTACATGTCCTATACTGCACAGAGTGAACAGCTTCTTTGGGCACCAGGTGAGGGCAACCCTGTCTTCTATTTTTCTGGTATATTGTTTGTAAAGTCCATGATCCAGAAAAAATCCTATTCTCAAACATAAGGTGATTTTCAGCATCCATCAGCTCCTTCTGATGTTATAGGGAAGGATTTATTAGTAATGTTATTTTGCTTTTTGTCTTCAGTCACTTCATTTCTCTTCCTCTCATTTGTATTACATTGGTGACATTTGGGGCATTCAGAACAATTAAAGCAACCTAGTTTTTCTAAGTAATATTCTCAAGACTACCATGTCGCTTAAAACCATCTTTTTCTCTTGTTTGTTGAGGGACTACTGCAGTTTTTTCACAGATTATTTAGGTTTGGAATGATGAACATTATTTTCAACATGGAGTGATCACGGCAGATTTATTACTGTATTTACAACAGCAAAGCTTTTACAACAAATACAATAAGAAGGGACAGGGCTTCAGGGTTCTTTAACGCTATCCTTATCGCTACCCGTCATCCTAACCATAAATTAGGGTTAGAGTTTTTAGGCGATAATTCACTTCTCTACATTGCTCCAGGCCTCTCATCACTCCTGCTACAGTGTCAATTCCAGTGTGACCATCTGACGTCACTTGCGGTTTTACCTAGGTTACCCTTTGACGTAGAAAGCAGAAGTGGCGTCACGTCCACCATCACTTCTGGTTCCTATAACATAGGGGTAACCTAGTGAGGATGAACATTGATCTGGAAGCAGATGGAACGGAAGGCCTGGATCGATGCGGGACCTGTAGCAATGCTGAAAGTTAGGTTAACCCCCCTAAAATCTCTAAAAACCCTAATCCTAAAACATTTGGGGGGGGGGGTTAAGGTCAATTTTTGAAACATTTATCGGGCCTACCTGAATAAAAATTGCTTATATGGGGGGAAAAAAAAAGGTTTTAGTCACCACCAATGTACAAGTTTCCCCATTTAAAAAGAGAGGGGCCGTAATTGACATAAAGGGTCGACCTCAACTTGAAGCAAAATGAGAAAACAAACCCAAAAAAATCACATTGTCTGATTTGGAAAGAATTTATTTCAAATTCGGTGGAAATTATTTGGCCCCCTACAAACAAGAAGTTTTTCGGGGCCTCACAGACCGGGAATTTCTTTTTTAAGAGGTCCTCTTTTCTCCACTCATTACCTGTAGTAATGGCCCCTTTTTAACTTTTATCAGTATAAAAGATACCTTCCACAACCTAAACATCACACCTAAACTCCACTAGGGTAAACCAAAAAGCGTCAGAGACACCAAAAAAAAAATTTGTAGCCCCGGCACCAGCGGGAAGACTAAATCTAAAATGGAAATCATTTGGTGTGAAAAAATTTAACTGTAGGAACAATAATTAAAAAAATGGAAAAAATAAAACCATATAATCTCCCCCCATGGGGGCTCCACCAAGTTCTCACCCCGGGGTGTCAAAATGACACAAGAAAAGGACAAAAACCCAGAACCACACAGGGACCTATGAATGACCTGCAACAGTTTACCACTAACAAAGGGTCCACAGTAACACCTATACCTCCGGATAAATTCGCATTCCAGATGTTCCCGCTTAAGCCGGTACAGGGCCGGCCATCAAAATTTTCTAGGGGGTAGTTGATAAGTAAATATAAGTCGTAAGATAAAAGGGACTACCGTAAAGCCCATCATCACCTAACTCCTCGTTTTTTCACACTGGTTTTTTACGCACCTCCCTGGGTTCCAACCCAAGCCTCTTTAAAAAGATTTAGCGAAAAAAATCACTTTAATGGGGCCATGCTTCCAGGGAAAAAGAGTGCAAAAAAATTTTAGTGCTTACATAACCACACACATATAGGTACAAAAAAAAATGGGTTTAAAAACCAACGCGTTTCTGTGCTGCATCGCACCCTTGTTCCGGGAACGATTAAGCACTCAATAAATTTTTTCATCTTTTTACCCCGGAAGCCTGTCCCATTTAGGATTTTTTTCGCTAAAAACCTTCTAGGGGGTATTGGATGATCCCAAAAGTATTGGGGGGGAATGTCATATGGCCCAACATTACTGGCTTTTAAACAGGGGGACACCCTGGGACGCAGGATCTGAGTCCCGGCGGGGTAGTGGTTTTTGAGGTACTTTTTTACTTTTTAACCATTTTCTGCAGGCCTTCACTAGTCCCCCCTGTGGGGCCCGTACCTTATTTAATAACACTATAGGACATTGGTGGGCTACATTTAAGGATCTTCTGGACCTATAAAGTGCCAAGAAATCTCAAGAGACCTTTGTGCTGCCATAATCCATTCTCTTCTCAGAAGATGGAAAGAAGATACTGTCCAAGAATCCACTCTGAGAAACACTGCTGAGATACTGGGCCAGATTTAAAAAATGCATTAGCTTTCTTACCCATATCTCATCTATGAATATACTACAAGTGTTCAGTTCCCAAGGAAAAAAACTACAGTACATAGAGTTCATTCCTCCCATTGCTGTTCAGATGTGGGCATATGTCTAAGGTGCTTGAACTCTGCACTGGGTATTTCTGGATTATTTAGATTCCCTGCACCCTGCCAACCTTTACCTGTACATAGAAAGCTTGTTGTAGCAGTGCTGTCTGTCAATGTATCATAATAATCTAGTAAGTATATAGAATTGTTATGGTACTAGAATGCACTATTACAACATGTGAAATGAAAGATGGGGATAGGGAATTTTAAAACTTTGTTTCTCTATGTCTGCATAAGTATTAATATTTTTTAGTTCGTTACCCCTGAAGATTGAACCTTTTCACCAGATGGCCCATAGCCTTTCAAGGGGTTTCGCATAAAACGTGTGTTCACCAGATGTTTTGTTGAGGCCGTTAGTGACCTAGCTGGCGGAGGATGGTCTACCCCAGGCGGCATGTCTACCAACTCTCCTGGACCACTAGGAGAGTTGGCAAGTCTCATGAACATTGTGTACGGTGTTCAGATAGCGTGGGCTCAGAGACTATAACTGTAACATCTGCAAGTGGTTATAGTATATAGCCGGGCTCTCAATGCAGCGGCTGGAAATGGAGCTAGCTCCAATCCTGGTCATTTAACCCCCTAGATGATGCCGATATTAGAATCTGTGGTATCTAGGTACTTAACAGAGGGAGGGGGTTGCCTCTATCAACCATTGGCATGGGTAATTGCAGGGTGCTCATGGACACTCTCCTGGCTCCCTGGTCCCACCTTTTAGGTTCCTTTGGATGAAGGTCGATTAGGCCGAAACATTGGACCGTGGGATTATCCTATTATCCTTGTTATGCCTATTGCTACAGTATTTAACTGCAACTGAGAGCTGAACTTTACTGATCACTATATTTACTATTTTGCCATAGGCAAACTTAAACTCTATCAGTTCTCAATCTATAAAACACCCAAAACTAAATCTTTTATTATGTATAACACTTAACCTCTATACACACTATTTAAAAACCTGATTTCTAACCTCTTAATTTATCCCTTTCTACTTCTGAAGGAATAACTCCTTTTCTATTATCAAGTCTGGTGGAACACCACCTATTAGCAGGGAAACCTCATATATACAGTGATTTACTAACTCCAGTAAGGGATCCCAAGCATCCTACTTGGGCAATCATCCCTAATCTAATGGACCTAAAACATATAAGGCTTACTTTTGATACCCTCTGCATTGGTGAACCCTAACAAAGGTGAGAAATGCGCAATTTAAAATTCATGCCTGACGCTCACCCCAAAATGTTTCACCAGCTAAACTGGCTTCATCAGGGACCGGACCTCTAACCCCTGATGAAGCCAGTTTAGCTGGTGAAACATGTTTAGCTAGTGAAACATAGGTTATTTCCAGGTTATTTGCAATGATATTTAATATATTCTGATGCACATCAAATGACTTCCATCAGGAACCTCAAGGCCTCATACAGCCGACACATCTTGCCACCCATTACCAGTTCCCATCTTCCCCCCTATCAGCCGCCCCCCCCCTTTTTTTTTTTATTTTTTTCGTTCCCCAGCCAATACAGACATACAGCCATACTCACAGCATAATGGCAGGACGAAGACCATTCTCAGAAATAGGCAGAAAACTCCTCTACATTGAAAATTTAGAAAACAACTTTCACCACCACTTTCCCATAAGGTTTTATTGCCTTCTACTGGGAAGGTTTTCTTTTTTGTCTAGCCATTGAGCTGTAAGTATGCTCGTGTATCTTTTTTTTTTGGAAAATTGAACTAGTTATTGTGGAGACCTCAAAAAAAGGGGCCTTGTTTGGGGGGTTGCAGCTTCCTATCTTTGGCCAATATATTAACTAATGCCTCATGATATTTTTTCAGTATGTAGTTTTGCCCCGTAAACCTGGGGAGCAGATTGTGTCAGCATTGTGTGTTGGGCAATGTTCTAAATCTTCAAAATTAAAGTATATGTGTTTGGCACTTGAGATATGCTGGGCAACGTGCTCAATCAAATAGAATGGGCATCATGAATTGTTTGTAAGTTGGCATGGTGCTCCACACGTAACCGTATGACTGGGAAACCTTTTATAACCCTTTATTGGCGATTGGGATACGCAATCAATCCCCCCCCAAAGGGGGTTTTAAGGAATTCACATGGCGTCTTTGTTGCATAAAGTGACGTGTACAGTGTGTGTCGCTATACAACAAGTGTATTAGAAGTAGGTGCTGGCCAGCGCGTACTTCTAAAACGATCTGTGCCGGCTCTCAGAGACTTTCACTTTCCTTGACACTTACGCATGTCAAGGAAAGTGACTTGTCACTTTTTTCTCCCAACGCGCAATA
This sequence comes from Phyllomedusa bahiana, assembly GCA_025379985.1. Taxonomy (NCBI): domain Eukaryota; kingdom Metazoa; phylum Chordata; class Amphibia; order Anura; family Hylidae; genus Phyllomedusa; species Phyllomedusa bahiana. The sequence continues at coordinate 56,159 of JAODAL010015611.1, read as the reverse complement.
AGCGTCGGTAAAAATGCAGATAATTATAGCTCTCAATGAGAGTAATGAATTACCATATTTGTGGGATGCCTTTCAGGTTTATTGCAGCGCTGTGTGAACATGCACTTATGGTCATAAAACAGCTAAGGCACAAGCCCTCTATGTTACATTTTGCTCAATAGGACTGAGCTCACACAATATTTTTCATGCCACATTGTGAACTGTACATTGTATTTTTACAGAAAAAAAGGCATGTTTGTCACTAACTTTACACACATTCCACATAGATAACGTATCACCTCAGCAGTATACTATATAACGAAAATAAGCGCAAATTTGCTTTTACAAAAGCGCTCATCTATGTATGATCTGTAATACCTTACAAATAACATCCTACATTTCCCAAATAATACATTTATACAGTACATATTACCATCATACTGTGACTAAAAAAAATTCCAAATATGCTAAGACCTATTGGAAAGGAGAGGAGGAAATCCAGCATCCTCAAATATGCAGTCTTTATTCCAAAGGTTAAAACATCAGCAGCATGATTAAGGGTCCCATCTGATTTGAAATGCGTAAGCTGTTACATTCCTGTGTGTCTGATGCTGCTGATGTTTTAACCTTTAGGCCGCGTTTACACGGCAATGGACCGGTATTTGGTCTGTTTCTGGCAGGCAGGGGGATGGCTATTCTCCAGGGGTTTGCGGATTCAAACCCTCCCCCTTTGCACTGATATGTTCATGTTCCGCCCAAAAACCGGGTGCAAGAATGAACATGTTCTTTGTTTTTCGGCCCTCCAGCGATCTAAAAAACCGTCCAGCGGAAAATCCGTGCAGTAGGGACTGTGGCACGGATTTTCCATTAAAGTCCATGTTAAAGGTTGACACTCGGTTTACAGATGGATTTCAAAACCGAAAACCACCTTTAAATCCGGGTGAAAACCCGTGCCGTGGGGACATGCCCTTAGAATAAAGACTGCATATTTGAGGACGCTGGATTCTCTCCTCTCCTTTCTTTCATGCTTCAATGACACTCATGCCTACCGAGCATCCTCAGGCTGGATGAGCTGGTTGATTTTTCCATATACTAAGACTTTTTGATTCCAATAAGACTATTGCATAAGGACCAAATAATACTGCCAGACTATTAACACATGCAATCACCACATGACTACCAGTTGTACAAAGGTGCTCTGCAGACATACACTGTAAGTGATTACGGTGTAATTACAGTCAGTGACTAACAGATGACGTCTTCTTTGATTGGAGTTGCTCTCTTCCCCTTTTTTCTATCTTTTGGCCTAGAACGGCACGATGACTTCTCCCGGCCACGACTCGTTTCTGCAGAATTTGCCACACAAACATTTTAGAATCCTTTTCAGCACTTTCTTACTTATTCCCCATCCATGGATTGAGAGGTAGAGGTGGGGGGGATTAATGGAAGATAGGTGGATATTGTATTTTGCATTGACACTGGGTTACATAATACAATGGTTTAAGGAAGGGACAGGAGCAGGGCTATAAGTCGTGGCATAAAGATGCAATATCCTGGTGGAAGAAAGAAGACCAAACTCTTTCACAATGCTTTGCACCTGTGGCCTGCATGTCCCAGAATCATATGAGGTGGCTGCCATGCGGTATTTTAAGGATGGGAAGGGCAAAATATCCATGGACATTTTCATTCTGATGGTATCAGCCTGCAGCTGTCAGGTTTACTTTGACTGGTTTTAATTAATTCTCCTACTTCTTCTAATCATGCTAATTGAAATATATAAATATATATATATACTCGGGGGAGTTGGCATTTCTCCCGCCGCCAGCAGGCGGCGGGGGTCCTTTAAATGGCCGCGGCGCCGGAGTAGCGCTAGCGCAGGGTCCGCTCACCCGCCCGCGGTCTCACTGTGCGGGGAGGAGGCAGGAGGGAGCGCTCCCTCCTCCCCCTGTAAAGTCCGGCGCCCCTGCGCGCGTGCATACCGGGTCAGCGACGCAGGGGAAATGATGCGCGGCTGCTCTCAGTCCCCCTGCGTCGCTGAGGAGATCGGGCAGGAACCTGGCCGGAGCTGCAGGAGCCTGGTCAGGTAAGTGGAATTTATTATTTTATTTTTATTAACTACATGGGGGGCTCTGCCTGGCTACAATGGGGGGGGTCTACCTGGCTGGCTGCACTGGGGGCCACTACCCGTCTGGAGACAATGGGGGCACTACCTGGCTGGCTACAATGGGGGAAACTACCTGGCTGGCTACAATGGGGGAAACTACGTGGCTGGCTACAATGGGGGCAATCCCTGGTGGTACAAGGGGGGGCAACTACCTGGTGGTACAATGGGGGCAAATACCCTGGTGGACAAGGGGGCATACCGGGCTGGTCAAGGGGGGCAACTACCTGGCTGGTATAAAGGGGGCAATACCTGGTGGCTAAAAAAAAGGGGGCCCCTACCTATTGATAAAAAGGGGGGGAAAAAATATGACTACTAAAGGGGGGAAAATACTGACTATTGGGGGGGCCCAACTCCCGGCTAACAAAGGGGGGAAAATCCCCTGGTAAAAAAGGGGGGAATCTACCTAGTACGGGAGGGGGCATTACCTTGCTAAAAGGGGGGGCATTACCTGCTGTAAGGGGAAATTCCCTGTTATGGGGGTATCCCGGTTTAAAAGGGGCTTTCTACCGGGCCTTTCTTCCAAAGCCATTATTAGTTAGGTGGGTGGGTGTGGTTTTTTTGAAGGGGGCTTTTGGCAACAAAAAGATGGGCGGCCCCTGCAAATTTTTACCGCGGCGCGCTACACGCACCGCCCTCTTTAATCTCCTGCTTTTCCATTTTCAAAAGTTGGCAACTATGGGCTCTTCTCATCATAAAAATACCAACCCACAGCTGCCCCTAGAAGCAGACCATCACATTAGGCGCTTCACGCGTGAACCCGCTTCTTTCTACCACCACTGGTGCATTGAGTACTGGGGTAATAGTGACAGGGGGTTAGTGTTAGCCTTGGGGTCACCAAAACACTGCTGACTGACACCAAGCCCCAGCACAAGTAATGGAGAGGTGTCTGTCAGACACTTCCATTACTGAAACAGGAATAAAATGGTAAAAAAACACTTTATTTAAATAAACACTTCCTGACAACAATCCTAGTTGACTATTTTATTAAAGAAAGAGATCCAAGGTTCATCCTTTGTAGTTCAACAAATCTGCTGTCGTCCAAAATGGAAACCTGCAAAAAAAAAAACAGAAACACTACATAGATATATGGGCTGGATAGGCTATCCAGTGCCCAGTAAAGCAAGGTGATACCCTATCCCCCACAGCAACCCACATTTATATGATGTGAAAGCTGCATGCCTGCTGTAGGGGATTGGGGCGTCACACAGCGGTCCTATATACTGTAGGCCCATGCTAGGAAGGGAGGTATATATATTAGCAATTTATGGCCCGCAAATATGCCGTAACTTGCGTGAACATACCCTATGGCAATGTCTACACTGCAGTGGACAAAAAACGACCTGAAAACGAATTACTAAAAACGTTCATGAAACTGAGTTTTCAGTCCACTGCCTGTCAAAAGCAGCTGAAAAAACGGCCACATTGTTGCAATTATATGTTATCTTGAAGTCGTTTTACGGATTTTAGCGCTAATAAAGTTATCTTGCTTTTGTCGCCAAAATACGTTTTTTTTACGGATTTTGGCCCTAAAGTCCATTTTTTAACAGATTTTGGTGCTAAGATCTGCATTGTTACGGATTTTGGCGCTAATAAAGCTATCTCGCTTTTGTTGCCAAAAATACGCTTTTGTATGGGTTTTGGCCTTAAGGCCATTTTTTTACGGATTTTTGTGCTAAGATCTGCATTTTTACGGATTTTGGCGCTAATAAAGTTATCTCGCGTTTGCCGCAAGAAATACGTTTTTTTTTACAGATTTTGGCCCTAAAGTCAATTTTTTAAAGGATTTTGGCGCTAAGATCTGCATTTTTTACGGATTTTTGGTGCTAATAAATTTCTCTCGCTTTTGTCACCAAAAATCCGTTTTTTTATGGATTTTGGCCCTATAGTCAATTTTTTAACGGATTTTGGTGCTAACATCCGTAATTTTACGGATTTTGAAGCTAATAAAGTTCACGCTTCAGACGCAAAAAATACGTTTTTTTTACGGATTTTGGCGCCAGAATCCGTTTTTTTACGGATTTTGGCACGAAAATACTTTTCTTTACAGATTTGGCGCTTATAAAGTTAAGAAAAGGATTTTAGCATATAAACATCCGTAAAAAAACGTATTTTTAGCGTCAGAAGTGAGATAAATTTATTAGCGCCAAAATATGTTTAGAAAAGGATTTAAGCACCAAAATCCGTAAAAATACGGATTCTTGCGCCAAAATCCGTTAAAAAAAAGTATTTTTGGCGTCAGAAGCGAGATAACTTTATTAGCGCCAAAATATGTTAAGAAAAGGATTTAAGCACCAAAATCTGCAAAAAAATGAATTCTGACGCCAAAATCCATAAAAAAACTTATTTTTAGCGAAAAATATATGAATTGCGCAAAAATCGTTAGAGGCCAAAGCATGATCATTTTGTTACAAAAGGTACAAAAAAGGACACATCAGACACTTGTATGCAAATGTAATCAGGTATAACCTTTATTAACACCCACTATAGGTGGGACTTGGGTCTCCTGGGAGGGTTTTCATTGAAAAAATCGCGGCAAAAAACGCCACGAAAACGGGCCAAAAACGCGCCAAAAGATGTCCGGCGCTTTACATAGACTCTTGTAGTAAATTTTCTGCCCTGCTCTGGTGTTTTTTAGAGCATGTTGCAAAATACGACCAGAACGAGCAGAAAAAAGAAGCTCAGTGTAGACAGCAGCACGTTTTTACAATACAGTCTATATGGGAGATGATTACAGTCGTTTTTCCAGCGTTTTTAGAAAACGAAAAACGCTGAAAAAACTGACGTTTTTCTGTGCAGTGTAGACATAGCCTTAAGGTTTCCTCTAGTTTTCCAGTACCTTAGAATGTTATAAGAAACTGTACTGACTGCCTCCTTGGCTTTCTTGGCAATATCCCTGTAGGACAGAATTACATTACTAATTGTCTGTATTCTTTGATTAATTGCCTTGTTCTTGCCATTATGATGACAACATCCTCTGTATGCTAGTTAGGTATAATCATAGTCATTGGCATATTGTGATATTGGCTATGATTATACTGTGCATAACCTTGGAAGATTAGGGTGTTCCTTGTGTAAACGCCAGGTTTACTTAGCTGCTGTTTTCTGCCATCAGGATGAAAGTAGGGCCGAATAGGGTGAGGGATCTAGAAATGGGGCCACTCTTATCGGGGCGATCACTTCATGGTTATAAGGAGTAGTTTAGAGGAGTGACGGTTAGTTTTTCATTTGATTCCCTCTATCCATTTACCTCCATTACAGTTTCTATATAGGAAAACTAGGAAGAAGAGAACTCTGAACCAACCAGAGGCTGCAAGGAGACGCCCAACTGTGAGTGACCTAATGCTATTGTGAAATAAGAGCTATGGTTATGTGGTCTGTGTCAATCTCTATATCAGTCTTTATCACTTTGGATTGATGTCCTTTTGAATTATTTTTGGATTACTCTAGTGTTAATGTGCCAGACTGGGACTGTTTTAGTTTTGTATGGATTTTTAAACGCAGTATTAAAAGTTATATTTTATGCATCGACTTTAGTGAAAATTTGAAATTTAGTCTGTGGCCACTATTGAGCTTTTTGTGACTTCGAGTCGTGTATGTTTAAACACATTTTTAGTTTTTTTTCTTCTTTTACTACATCACTATCCATATTTTTAAAAAAATACTGAAATCTTGCAATTTCCAATATGAGCACAAGGCCTGATAGAAGGCTGATATTTCCTGTCCTGTATAAATCACTTTTCAGTCTTCTCATTATCATCTCGGGCAGAATTACAGTAAAATGTATGGATGCTATACACAATATGCAATTTTTAGCTCCCCTCCTCCTCTCTGGACAATGACCTCTGCTGTCTGCCGACTACATTGTGTATAAAGTGAAATTGCAGTAAAACAGGAGATGGTGGTTGCAGGTAAAGACTTTCATGGTTTCAAAGTCTTGGTTAACAGAAGAATGTTATGAACATTCAAACAGGGTATTGATAACTTCAGACTCTACCTTGAGGCCTAGTGTGCAGTGAGGCAACATATCTTCTGTCTCTCCCTTTGTCCGCATGTAGTTTGCCATTGTCTCTCCAGCCACACAAAGTAGTCGGCACTTTTACCAACAGCAGGTTGATATCTATTCAGGACCTTTACCAACTTTTTACTCTTGTGTTGGGCTTCAGGTAGGCTGTGGCTCACACTTTCCTAGGGCATGCCTAGAAAGCTCTCCAATAAAAATTTCTTGAACACCTTCAGACTGTTATCTCCTATGGTCCATGTGGCTGTTGTAAAGCATATCTCTAAAAGTTATCGCAGCTCAGGCAAGATGGCTGCCTCATAGTTTTGCATAAAACGTAATTAAAAAAATGTCCGTGATAAAAATTAAAAACCCATAAGATGATAACATCATCATCATTATCAGGTTCCAATTACTAAAAGAAAAAATATTTGAGATCTATACCCTTTAAGAGTGAAAACCATGTGCTCCTTAGACTCAGCTTTTCAACATAGCCAGACACAAATTCCATATGTGATCAAAGTAATTCACTTCCTGCCTGCAAGTAAGTTTTTATAACAGCCACCTCCCATTCTCTGACTGCTTATATGTTGTAAGGGTAGGTTCACACGTGGTATAGCGGCTCATACCTGTGCACAAAGCTGTATGCCTGCTGTGGGATAGTACACACTGGCCAGCGTGTACTTCTCACAGCGCTCCGGCCGTGCCCCCATTCACTTTATTATTATTATTTATTTTAGAGCGCCCTTGGTTCCAGGGCACTGTACATTCAGGGGGTTACATACATAACATAAGTCAGACAATTACAATAGTGACAATCTGTGACTAACAACTGGTACAGAGGGAGAGAGGGCCCTGCCTGCGAGGGCTTGCAATCTACAAGGAGGAGGAAAGAGACAGAAGGTGAGGGGCAGACATGTTTGTGGGGTGGAGCAGTGCAACAGAGTTATTGTTGGTTATAGGCTATCCTGAAGAGATGGGTTTTCAGGATACGTTTGAGGCAAGTGAGAGTGGGGAAGAGTCTGATGTGTTGAGACAGTGAGTTCCAGAGTGTGGGGGAAGCACTGGAGAAGTCTTGGAGACGGTTATGTGAAGAGCTGATAAGGGGAGAGCAGAGAAGAAGGTCCTGTGAGGAGAGGAGGTTGCGTGAGGGGAGGTATCTGGAGATTAAGGCAGATATGTATGGAGGGGAGAGGTCATGGAGAGCCTTGTAGGTCAAGGTTGCTAACTTGAACTGGATTCGCTTCAGTTTTCCTCGCCAGAGAATCTGGAAATCATTGCGCTCAATGAGTGCTACGATTTTACCATATTGGCAGGCCATACTTCAGGCGTATGATTTGCATTACATGTGGTGCAACCTTTACACACTCTATATGTTTTGACTTTAAATTGTTATGACCTATTTACTATTTTAGTAAACCTGAAACTTCCTGTACAAATTTGGTGTATTTTACATGTGCAGGCAGTAATGTAATGTATCATATAGACATATGACAGTAAATATGTTAAAAAATATAGATAAAGGTGCCCAGGGGCGTCGCTAGGCTGTTTTATTCGGGGGCTCGGGCCCCGAATAAAACAGCCTGTGCCCCGAGTCTCCCGGGCTCCAGGCCTCGGCCCTGGGCCTGGAGCACCGACTGGCCCTTTAGCTGCATGTGCGTCCGCTGGACGCACACACGCCGCGGGCTTCTGCGGAGCAGGAGGCGAGCGCTCCCTGCCCGCAGACAGTGTCGGACCCGCAGGTCCGACACCGAGAGGCCGCCGGGTCCTCAAGCGCTGAGGAACCGCCACGGCCCGTGCGCCCTCAGCCGGCAGCGTCGCGATGACGTGATGTCATCACGCCGCTGACTGTCCTCGGGCACACAGCCGTCATAGGCCGTGCGCCGAGGAGCTGCCGGAGGAACGCGGGCTGAAGAGGACAGAAGAGCGAGCGCGCTCGCCGGGGGAGTTTTAAAGGGGAATATTAATGTTGTTATTTTTAAAGCGTTTACCTGCCTCAGTGCCCCTATAATGTCTGCCTGTGGCCCCTACCGTCTGTGGCCCCCATATACTGCCTGTGGCCCCCTTATCCCTGCCTGTGGCCCCCATATACTGCCTGTGGCCCCCATATCCCTGCCTGTGGCCCCAATATCCTGCCTGTGCCCCTATAATGGCTGGTTGTGCCCCTATAATGCCTGCCTGTGGCCCCCATATACGCCTGTGGCCCCATATCCTGTCTGTGCCACTTTTATCCCTGCCTGTGGCACCCCTATATGCTGCCTGTGCCCCTATAATGCCTGGACTGTGGCCCCCATATTCTGCCTGTGGCCCCCATATCCCTGCCTGTGGCCCCCATATGCTGCCTGTGCCCCTATAATGCCTGACTGTGCCCCCTATAATGCCTGCCTGTGGCCCCCATACGCCTGCCTGTGGCCCCATATGCCTGCCTGTTCCCCTATATACCTGCCTGTGGCCCCCCATATACTGCCTGTGGCCCCCATATACTGCCTCAGTGCCGCCATATACTGCCTCAGTGCCCCATATACTGCCTCAGTGCCCCCATTTTACTGCCTGTGGCCCCATATATTACTGCCTGTGGCCCATATATACCTGCCTGTGGCCCCATATATGCTTCAGTTGCCCCTATATACCTAAACTGAGGGGACTGCTATACCTATAATTAAGGAGTTGCTGAAATGTGAGGTTTCTAAGATATTTGTGTCAAATCCTCAGGGGCGAGTTATTGGCCGGGAGCAATCAGCGAGAGGTGTGAAACCGGATGGAGAAGAAAAGGGAAAGTGAACGACGCTGATAAGAAAAGACGTCTCCGGTGAGTTACTAAATGTAACTTGCAGTGTATTCACTTATATTTCTGCAGAGTCTACATACAACTAGTATCTACCACTATTCTGGTCACTGTATGGGGTTTAAAATTTTCAGTCCTCAGGTCTGTGTACACTGGTGTCTCCCACTATCTGGTCATGTATGGCGGTGGTATATGTAATCAGAGCCTGTGTACAGCTGGTAGTCACATGTGGGGGTTGGTTCAGTCAGGGTTGGCAGGATTATTTGAGCCTTAAGTAGTTAATAGTTTGGGGTCTTGGTTTTTGTAGGAGTGTTTTAGTAACAATCACTTGTCTGGTAGATTTGCTCCATGTATCGGTGGATTATTTGGTGATGTTTAGGGGTATTGTCATATGAAGGTGAGAAGTTTTGAAAAAGTAAATTTGTTATTGGTGATTTTTACTGTACAGTGATGCTGAGGAGATGGACGGGATCTGTGTGGAATGTGCAGAAAATTAGTGACAGGAACACAAGGGTTTTCTCTGGCAAATAACATCCGCAGTTCACAATGAGGCGTGAAAAATGTCGTGTGACCCAGCCCTACCCAGAAAAACACAAAGGGCCCGAGCCCCGGATGTTTTAGGACCCTAGCAACGCCACTGAAGGTGCCACAAATAGGTTAAAAAGTGTTAAAGAAATTATGGCAACACAAAAAATACGATAAAAGCTTTTTCATAAATCTATTTTATTTAGTGAGTCAAAAGCCACAAAAACATGTAAGGCCGTGTTCACACGGCTTATTCCCGACGGATTTGTGAGCCGTATTGAGCTCACAAATCCGCCGTGAATAAGGGGCGGGGCGGGGGCGGGGCCGGAGCGCGGCGGGGGCTTCGCTCCCGGCCCCATAGACAATGCATTGTTTACAGCGCGTACGCGCTGTAAATAATGTGCATGTCACTTTCTCCCCCCGCGGCGGATTCGCCGAGCGGGGAGGAGCGACGGATTCCACTGTTCTCTATGAGAGCAGTGGATTACCGTAATTGCTGCCGCGGATTGGCGCCGTACTGAAGCGCAAATCCGGCGTGGAGCACGGCGCCAATCCGTGCCCAAATAAGCCGTGTGAACGAGGCCTAAAACATGTAAAACACTGAAAAAAGTGACTATTTTTATTCCTGCCGCCCACAGTAGCAAAAAATTATATATATTATAATTAAATGTAATATATATTTACAAATCAAAACCTCAAATAGCTTTGTAGTCTATAAAAGAAAAAGTTATAGCAAAGAAGCAAAATGGAAAAAAAATCTGTGTGTCATTAACGGGGTGTTCCAATGTCTGATATTTGTAGCATATGCACAGGATATGTCATACATGACCGATAGATGTGGCTCCCACCACTATCTACTGTGGATATGCTATACTATGCTCCATCCCCTTCAGACACATCACTTCAGGTATGTATGACCTTTATCAATTCAAGGTAAAAGTTGGACCAACCAGGGCCATCTCTTCCATTGGGCAAGGTAGGCAGTTGCTCCCACGAGCTCAGGGGGCCCTCTCGGGCAGCTGCCTGCACAATGGAAGAGATGGCAGTTAATACGCGCAGGGGCGTGTGCAGCAGTCACAGCAGGGGCCAGGCTATAGCGACGCCTGATGTGGCCCCTGCTATTGCTGTGTCCTGTCTGCGCTTTACTCCTCACAGCGCAGGCAGGGCAGCATGGAGCTGGAGTAAAGCAGGAGCAATCCTCTGAGCTGCTGCATATAGCCCTGCCCTCCCTCTCTTCAGTGCACGCCTCTGAAGATCCGAAGACTGCTGGGGACACAGAAGAGCAGCACTGCCCTTCCCTGTAGTCTCATACCATCGGCAGATGAAGACTGCCTGGCCCCCTGCTCTGGACTTCAGGACCAGTGAGTGATTGAGGGTGGGGGGAAGTGTGTGTGGTGTTAGGAGTGGGGGGAGGTTTGGGGGGGAGGTGTGTGGTGTTAGGAGTGAGGGGAGGTGTGGTGGGTGGGGTGTGATGTTAGGAGTGGGGGGGTGTGGTGTTAGGAGTGGGGGGGAGGGTATGATGTTAGGAGTGGGGGGAGGTGTGTGGTGTTAGGAGTGGGGGGAGGTGTGGAGGGTGTTAGGAGTGGGGGTGTGTGGTGGTAGGAGTGGGGGGAGGTGTGTGAGGGAGGTGTGTGATGTTAGGAGTGGGGGAGGTGTGGTGTTAGGAGTGGGGGGAGGTGTGTGCTGTTAGGAGTGGGGGGAGGTGTGTGGTGTTAGGAGTGGGGGGGGAGGGGGGTTTTAGGGGGGGGAGGGAGGTGTGTGGTGTTAGGAGTGGGGGGGAGGTGTGTGCTGTTAGGAGTGGGGGGAGGTGTGTGCTGTTAGGAGTGGGGGAGGTGTGAAGGGTGTTAGGAATGGGGGGGAGGTGTGTGGTGTTAGGAGTGGGGGGAGGTGTGTGGTGTTAGGAGTGGGGGGGGTGTGTGGTGTTAGGAGGGGGGGGGAGGTGTGTGGGTTGGGAGGGGGGGGGGAGGTGTGTGGTGTTAGGAGTGGGGGGAGGTGTGTGGTGTTAGGAGTGGGTGGGTGTGTGGTGTTAGGAGTGGGGGGAGGTGTGTGATGTTAGGAGTGGGGGGAAGTGTGTGGTGTTAGCAGTGGGGAAGGTGTGGAGGGTGTTAGGAGTGGGTGTGTGTGGGGGTGTGTGGTGTTAGGAGTGGTCGGAAGTGTGGAGGGTGTTAGGAGTGGGGGGGGGAGGTGTGTGGGGGTGTTAGGAGTGGGGGGAGGTGTGTGGTGTTAGGAGTGGGGGGGGTGGGGTGTTAGGAGTGGGGGGAGGTTTGGGGGGAGGTGTGGGGGAGGTGTGTGATGTTAGGAGTGGGGGGGTGTGTGTAGTGGGGGGAGGGTGCATCGGTTTTAGGAGTGGGGACGGTGCTGGAGGGTGGTTAGGAGTGGGGGGTGTGGGGGGTGATTAAGGAGTCGGGGTGAGTGTGTGCTGGTGTTTAGGGTGAGGGGGTGTGGAGGGTGTTAGGAGTGGGGGTGTGTGGTGGTAGGAGTGGGGGGAGGTGTGTGAGGGAGGTGTGTGATGTTAGGAGTGGGGGGGTATGATGTTAGGAGTGGGGGGAGGTGTGTGGTGTTAGGGAGTGGGGGAGGTGTGGAGGGTGTTAGGAGTGGGAGGGAGGTGTGTGCTGTTAGGAGTGGGGGTGAGGTGTGTGCTGTTAGGAGTGGGGGGAGGTGTGTGGTGTTAGGAGTGGGGGAGGTGTGTGGTGTTAGGAGTGGGGGGAGGTGTGGAGGGTGTTAGGAGTGGGGGGGAGGTGTGTGGTGTTAGGAGTGGGGGGAGGTGTGTGGTGTTAGGAGTGGGGGGAGGTGTGTGGTGTTAGGAGTGGGGGGAGGTGTGTGGTGTTAGGAGTGGGGGGAGGTGTGTGGTGTTAGGAGTGGGGGAGGTGTGTGATGTTAGGAGTGGGGGGAAGTGTGTGATGTTAGCAGTGGGGAAGGTGTGGAGGGTGTTAGGAGTGGGTGTGTGTGGGGGTGTGGGGGTGTGTGGTGTTAGGAGTGGGGGGAGGTGTGGGGTTTTAGGAGTGGGGGTGGTGTGTGGGGGGTGTTAGGAGTGGGGGGAGGTGTGTGGTGTTAGGAGTGGGGGAGGTGTGGTGTTAGGAGTGGGGGGAGGTGTGTGCTGTTAGCAGTGGGGATGGTGTGGAGGGTGTTAGGAGTGGGGGGGGAGGTGTGTGGGGGTGTTAGGAGTGGGGGGGAGGTGTGTGGGGGTGTTAAGAGTGGGGGGATGTGGGTGTTGGGGGGGAGGTGTATGCCATCTGCTGTCCCTGCGTATCTAAGCCTATCCAGTGTACGCCATCTGCTGTTCCTGCGTATCTAAGCCCATGTTGCTTAATATGTTGTGTGAATCTCTTTAGTTGAGGGGCGTTTTCAAGCTCAGTTGAGCTGTAAATACGGCCCTAGTTGTGGTATGTCAGTTCTGCATAAAAAGGGTTTTTATTTTTATAATACATAGACACATGAGGGCTTGTTTTTTGTGGGACAAGATGTTCGTTTTAATGGTGCCATGAACGGACCATGTCATGTACTGGGAATCTGAAAAAAAATTGTAAGCGGGGTGAAATAAAATGTACTTGCGCCATGTTTGCGGTGGTTTTGTTTTTTATGGTGTGTACTTTTTGGTATAAGTGATGTGTTATCTGTATTCTGTGTTGGTTGGGGGCCCAGTTCACAGCTCTGCCCAGGGGCCCACAATGCTGTTAAGATGGCTCTGGGACCAACACATTGTTATTGGTGCAATTACAAGCTAATCGCCTTCAAACCATTTGTTTACAAGTCTGGATAGTTGTTCGATTTGCTTGTTGAGTCAGAGGCTACTGTAAAAATAGACATATAGGAAAACAAGCTTGCTGTACAAGTCTTGGTAGTTTACTTACTAGTTGATGCTGACCACAAGGCATTATGGGAAAGGAGCTGAGAAGCTCAAGTGCCCTCTATTGGATGTAACAAGCTAGAGGCGCTCGAGCTTCTCAGCTCCTTTCCCATGATGTCTTGTGATATGCAGATGATTCGTGGAGTGCAAAAGGCAATTTCGAATCACCACACACCTATATAGGTGCTCTCCCTAAGGAGAGGTCTCCCCTTCCTGAGCCATTCATTGCCTCCCACTCAGCGAAGCCAGCATCATTCTGCTCTGTACTGACAAAGGGGAAAAAAACCCCGAAACAGCTGTTTACAGATGGGTGATGCGGGCTTGGCTAAATATCCCTTTTGCTTTCCAAAGACCCAGTGGGTCAAAAGCAAATTGAAGATTTGTTACATCCAATAGAGGGCGCTTGAGCTTCTCAACTCCTTTCCCATAATGCCTTGTGATATGCAGATGCTTCGTTGAGTGCAAAAGGCAATTTCGAATCTCCACACGCCTATACGGTGCTCTCCCTAAAGAGAGGTCTCCCCTAGTTGATGCTGGTGAAATAGTTCTTGCACAGACCATTTGAAACATTCAGGAAAGTCATCTTGGTAAAGGCACCTTCTGTTCAGCTTATGCTCAGTGTAGTACACTACAACCAAATGTCATGACCTTTATGTCTTAGGTGACATTTCAACATAATGTAAAACTGATGAGTAAATGTAATGAGAAGACCTGGAAGCTGGGAGCAGGGTAAAGGTAAGGGAGTTGCAAGTTGAAATACATCAACCCCCAGTATGGGCAGCCTATATTCATTAAAAGTAGGTGTATAAGATAACATTGCTTTTCCCTTGCAGTCCTGTACAGTAATTAAATTGCCTTTTTTACCAGTAAGCGTTTTTTAGTTATCTACATTGTTTAGAAAGGTGTTACAAGTGAGTGATCAATTACTGTTTAGATTCCACAAGACTTCACACACAATCATTGATTACTCATCTGTAACACCTTTCTAAACAATTAAGAGAACCAAAAGAAACTTACTGTTAATAAAGACAGTTTAATTGCTGTGCAGTATTGCGAGTAGAAAAATGCACCGTAAACTTCACAAAACCGCAGCGTGTAGAAGCACAATAAGAAAAACTTGGTTGATTTCTTCTACAATCGGTGCCACACCAGTGCACAGGGGGTGTGTGGTATTCCAGCAGATTTCAACAGATTTCAATAGAGCTGAAATGCAATACCAGACAGATACAACACTAATTCTATAAGAAAGCAACTACACTCACCGGCCACTTTATTAGGTACACCTGTCCAACTGCTCGTTAACACTTAATTTCTAATCAGCCAATCACATGGCGGCAACTCAGTGCATTTAGGCATGTAGACATGGTCAAGACAATCTCCTGCAGTTCAAACCGAGCATCAGTATGGGGAAGAAAAGTGATTTGAGTGCCTTTGAACGTGGCATGGTTGTTGGTGCCAGAAGGGCTGGTCTGAGTATTTCAGAAACTGCTGATCTCCTGGGATTTTCACGCACAACCATCTCTAGGGTTTACAGAGAATGGTCCGAAAAAAGAAAAAGCATCCAGTGAGCGGCAGTCCTGTGGGCGGAAATGCCTTGTTGATGCCAGAGGTCAAAGGAGAATGGGCAGACTGGTTCGAGCTGATAGAAAGGCAACAGTGACTCAAATTGCCACCCGTTACAACCAAGGTAGGCAGAAGAGCATCTCTGAACGCACAGTACGGCGAACTTTGAGGCAGATGGGCTACAGCAGCAGAAGATCACACCGGGTGCCACTCTTTCAGCTAAGAACAGGAAACTGAGGCTCTAATTTTGCCCAAGCTCATCGAAATTGGACAGTAGAAGATTGGAAAATACGTTGCCTGGTCTGATGAGTCTCGATTTCTGCTGCGACATTCGGATGGTAGGGTCAGAATTTGGCGTCAACAACATGAAAGCATGGATCCATCCTGCCTTGTATCAACGGTTCAGGCTGGTGGTGGTGGTGTCATGGTGTGGGGGAATATTTTCTTGGCACTCTTTGGGCCCCTTGGTACCAATTGAGCATCGTTGCAACACCTTGTGGAATCTATGCCACGAAGAATTGAGGCAGTTCTGAAGGCAAAAGGGGGTCCAACCCGTTACTAGCATGGTGTACCTAATAAAGTGGCCGGTGAGTGTATGTCTTTCTAACCTTTTTAAGTTGTGCATAGATGTAGCATACTATGATGTATGAGAGAGACTGCGGGGGACATGTATGAAAATGGTCTAGGTCTATGATTGTCTTTGTTGCTCATAGAAAACCAAAATCAGGCGCCCCCTTTGATTTTTTCAGACCTTGGGGAAATAAAAGGGGAATTATTTTCAAAAAGAGATAAAAACAGTGTTACACCTAGACGGTTTTCATAATGTCCCCCGCAGCGGGCCGTTTTAACCGCATTATGGGCCCCTGGGCAAGCTGTTCAGGGGCCCCCCCAACCGGGACCAGCAGCAGTCCTAATTATATAAAATGTGCGTACCAGGTCGGTGAACAGGATGGCTGATGGGGGGGCTAAAAAGGTCCGGGGACACCCCATTTTGCCCCAGGCCGGGGATGGCAAAAATTTATATGCTTAGGAGTGCTGTTGGAGGGCCCCTGGAGGCACGGGATGGGGGGCCAATGAGGAGGGGCTATATGGGTCCAGGACAGCCACCCTTGCCCCCAACCGCCATGCGAAATTTATTAACTTAGGAGCATTTGCGGGATGGCCTGGAGACACAGGATGGGCACACTTTAAAAATCAGTAGCCTTTGCTTGTGGTAGCCAACCCGACCTGTGTCACTGCCCCCCAGAGTCTCCTTTTATCGTATAGTATTCTATGTGGCCCAGCCATTACTATACGAAAAGAAGAACTCGGGGGACGTGACAGGGTCGGATGGCTGGTGACACCGCAGAGGTTAATTGTCATGTCACTGTCCCCCACCATAGGGCCATCCACTGTGACGGGCCAAACGGGGGGGACAAACATGACGTGGTCAACGGGGGGGGAAAAGGACATTAAGTCACTGCCCCCCCAACTCACATACCTCGTGTGGCTGGTGGGGCGTGTCTGCTGTGTGTGTGGTGCCCCGGGTGTTGTGAAGAGGGGGGACCTTTTTTTTAAATTTTCCCTTAAGGGGGCCGGGGCCCCTGTGCAGCTGCGCTGCTGCACCAAAACTAGGTTTCCCAGCGGGCCCCCGGGGGGGGATGGAGAAGACTCCCCCCGGCCGCGGGAGTACTTTTTGCCTGATTTTGCCGCGCCGCGCCTACAGTTTACAGGCAGGCCGGGGCAGCGCCACCCATCTTCACTGCGGCCCCGCCCTGCCTGGGCTGTGAATTGTTAAGTGCAGTATGCTGGGGCCGGCGCGCAGGGCCCCCGCTCAATTGCCGCGCCTGCGCTTTACTGTTCAAAGAGCAGGCAGGGCGGCGTCACAGTGAAGATAGGTGGCGCCGCCCCGGCCTGCGCTGTAAACTGTAGAGCGCAGGAGCAGCGTAACAAGGGGCTGCCCTGCTGCTCTCTGACCTCCGCAGCCCGCACCTGCCCTGCTGCGCAGCCTGGGACAAGTAAACTAAGCGCAGGCAGGGCGGAAAGACTGTGTCCGGCGGGCTGCGGTGAGTGAATCCATTGGGCAGGGCAGGCAATCGCCCGGGCCCCCAGGGGCCCCCCTGGGCTTGGGGGCCCCCGGGCACTGGCCTACCTGGTCCAATGGAAGAGACGGCCCTGCCTGCATGTTTTAAAGAGAAATTTTCAAGTGTTGAGGAAAACCAACTTGTTCTGCGTCAGGCTTTTCTTACAATTAGTATAGCTATTCAAACATACTGCACACAAGGACCCAAAAAATCAGATGAAAATGCTGCACTGTGTACAGCACCATAAATTGGGTTTCACATGCGCTAAATGCTTTCTCTAATTACTAAACAAGGTTTCTCTAATTACCGACCACTTCCCTCTCCTCTAACACATCTGGTCAGGCTAGTGACTCACTCCCTACTGTTTCTTATCAGCAGGATGGAGCGTCTCAGTTTCTGATGAGGAAAGCTGTAATTCAAGGCTATGTCTCCACTGCACAGAAAAACGTCAGTTTTTTCAGCGTTTTTCGTTTTCTAAAAAGGCTGGAAAAACGACTGTAATCATCTCCCATACACTTCTATTGTAAAAATGTCCTGCTGTCTACACTGAGCTTTTTTCTCCTCATTTTTTTTACTGGTCGTATTTTGCAACATGCTCTAAAAAACGCCAGAGCCAGGCAGAAAATTTACTGCAGGAGTCTATGGAAAGAGCTGGACGTATTTTGGCGTGTGTTCACAGCGTTTTTTGCCGCGATTTTTCAATGAAAACCCTCCCAGGAAACCCAAGTCCCACCTATAGTGGGTGTTAACAAAGGTTATACATTGTCAAATCTGCATACAAGTGTCTGATGTGTACTTGTTTGTACCTTTTGTAATAAAATGATCACGCTTTGGTCGCTAACTATTTTTGCACAATTCATATTTTTTTCGCTAAAAATACGGGTTTTTTTTTTACAGATTTTGGCGCTAATAAAGTTATCTTGCTTCTGACGCTAAAAATACGTGTTTTTTTTTTACGATTTTAGCTCTAAAATCCTTTTCTTAACATATTTTGGCGCTAATAAAGTTATGTCACTTCTGACGCTAAAAATACATCTTTTTACAGATTTTGGTATCAAAATCTGTGTTTTTTTACGGATTTTGGTGCTAAAATCCGTTTAACATATTTTGGCTCTAATAGTTCTCACTTCTGACGCCGAAAATCCTTTTTTTTTTACGGATTTTGGTGCCAGAATCCATTTTTTTCTGTAAAAGACGTATTTTTAATGACAAAAGCGAGATAACTTTATTAGCGCCAAAATCCATAAAAAAGTATTTTTGGCGACAAACGCGACAAATTTATTAGCGCCAAAATCCGTAAAACGCCTACAAAATGACATATAAATACAATAATGTGCTTTATATCCCCTTTTGTAGGGTGGAGTTACATCCAATGGCTTAATTTATCCAGATATTAAAAAACAGACTTGAAGACAAGCAAAAAACATGTGTAAAAACGCAACAAAAAACACAAAATGCGGCCAAAAACGGCCGTTTTTTCAGCTGCTTTTGACAGGCAGTGGACAGAAAACTCAGTTTCATGAACGTTTTTAGTCATTCGTATTCCGGTCGTTTTTTGTCCACTGCAGTGTAGACATAGCCTAAAGAGTTCTGGTAGATCGAAGGCCACTACAAAATCAGATGACAAGTGTCTCATAGCTCAAAATTTTCAAGCACAGCAAAAAGTGAACAAGTTTAGATTTTAACTGTGAAGAGAAGACTGCACCTACAGGTTGGACAGGTTGATTATCCATAAGAAAGCCAGTGCAAAGATATCAACTTGTACAGGGTAAATGGCATACTTGACAAAAAGGGCTACCACAGCATTTCAATGCACCATGCAATACTCTCTGGTGTACGCATAGTTGGTCAAGGTTACATATCACAGCAGGTCAATTATCTGAATACTTCTAGGTTATGCCAGAACAACCTAAGAAGACAAGAAACCAATAGGCTTCAAAGAACAGAATGGCGTCCACAGTGTCCAGACTTAAACCCCATTGCGCTTGCACTCACGCTAACGGACAGGAAGGTGAACATAGCAGCAGTGGGTAAAATCTGAAAGTAACTTGGCGCATGGAGTGGCAAAAAGGTAGTATAATGCTTTGGCATCCACAGACATGAGCTGAGAGTCGGTGACTAATTAAAGGTATCTTCACCATTTTTTTTTTATATATACACAACCTTGGTACCTAAATAATATGTTTCTTTGCTTGAGACCCTAATTTCATGGACACAGGTACCTGAATTGGACAAACCAGATTATTTATTAAAATTGGTGCAAACTGCAAAAGTAATGTATTATATTGTCCCTACGATGGCTGAACAATCGCCATTAGAATGTTAGAGGAGAGCCGTCGGCGGTGCTCTCATGTTTGTTTTAGTGAATACTGATAAAACAAAAATTGCGGAGCACCTTTTCATATCACTGTATTGCTGTTCCTCTTTTACACCTTCTGTAAATGAATAAGTTGACTGCTGGGTGTTACTATTCCCTTTGCCAAGTTGTGTCCTTACACAGGCTGACAGATACTCCAAAATTATCTTAGAAGGAATGCAAAATATTTACAAATCCATGACATGTTAACATGCGGTTTGCAGCTGTTGTTAAAGAGGATGCCAGCCGAATAGGTGATGTGCTTTGTATATAGACTTCAATAGTACATTTTCTGCCAGACTCCGTCAGATTTTACAACAAGTTCCTAAAACCCCCAGCTTTGAAACCCGATCAGAAAAAAAAGACCTGTGTAGACGGTTTTTATATTGAAGCCTATGTGAAAAGCGCTCAGCCAGATTTTCAGAAGTTTCTAAATACTAAAAACCACCGAAAATCAGATGAAAAACCTGTGCTGTGTAGACCTAACCTAACAGTATTTTTTTCACCTCCACTAGGGTGAATAAAATCATCACTTAGATTTACTGGTAGTATAATGTTGTACCGTGTTAGCCATAGAAAGTAGTAGAATAGTGAAGAAATCAGGCGATACCTTTTTCAGGCTAACTCAGTATATTTGATGGTGAGCTTTCGAGAGAACTAGCTCCCTTCTTCAGACAGGTTGTTATACAAGAAATTGAAAATTCACAGACTTTTTATACACAAAAGACATGGACCATTAAAGTGTCCTAGAATTCTTAAAAATATAATGCAATATAAGCAGAGAAGTCATTTACGGCAGGTCAAGACATCAACTATCTGAAAACTTGTGAGGCGTGACGGAGGGGTCAGTAATTCTGTGTCTTATCTGTAGCCATCAGATGTAATTTCTGGCTCTCACAGTTCACACATAGTTTGACATAAAGCTGGCATGAATATTTAGCCCATTTTGCAGAGTCTGAAATTTTTGCATTGATTTAAATTCTCATTTCTTTCTCTCTCTGCGTCTTAAAGTGTCCCATTAAAATCATAATTTTCAGATCTTCAATAGAATGGTCATCTCTGGAGAGTGTTGTGCCACTGGAAGATCAGTTCTGCTTTTATTAATAGTGAATCTGTGTGAGTTCATGCGCTGGCTGAGTCTCTGTACTGTTTCCCCCCACAGAGAGGCCTGTGCTGGGACATTGCACACATATAATCAGATACACCACATTGCTAGACCTGCAGGAAAATGTCCCCCGGATTCTGTGCACCTGCTGTGGACTGTGGGACAGGTACTGTCAGCGGTGTGGATGTCCTGCAGGTCTTGCACCGTTGTCTGCAGGCAGGGTGAGGTGCCATTTTCAGTTGGGGCCTTCAGGGCGCTCCGGACAATAATACGCTGCAGTTTGGTGGTTTGCCGAAAGGAAAGGAGAGGGGGGACTGGGAATATGTCTTTGAGTCTGTTGTCCCTATGTAGTACAGGTTGAAGTTCCTTGGCAATCTTTCGTAGGATCTCCAGCTGTGGGTTGTAGGTTACAACTAGGGGCACTCGTTCTTCCTTCTGGGTCTCTTTGTATGTGAGTAGACTGTCTCTGTTGATGGAGGCCGCCTTGCTGATTTGATTGTCTGTCACTTTTGGCCTGTATCCCAATTGGAGAAATTTTGTCCTCAGATCCAGGAGGTGTTTGTCCAGGTCTGTCTTGTCGGAGCAAATACGATTGTACCATATAGCCTGGCTGTATATAATGGATTGTTTTGTGTGCTTGGGTTGGAAGCTGTCGTTTCTGAGGTAGGCCGTTCTGTCTGTGGGTTTGTGGTATACTGATGTGAGTAGCCAGTGCTCTTTGATGTGTATTGTAGTATCCAGAAAGTGGATTTTGCTCTCTGAATAGGTAAGTTTAAGGTTGATGGTGGGGTGGAAGTTATTGAAGTCATTATGGAATTGAATTAGGGCCACCTTGCCCGCAGTCCAGATGACAATGATATCATCAATATAACGGAGGTACATCATGGGTTTGGTGGTGCAGGTGGATAGATACGCTCCTTCCAGTTCAGCCATAAAGAGGTTTGCATACTGGGGCACACATCTGGAACCCATTGAAGTTCCCATTCGCTGTAGATATAGGTCCTCTCCAAATTTAAAATAGTTGTGGCTGAGTATGAACTGTATGAGCTGTATTACTGGTTTTGTTGGGAGGTTTAGTTTCTCCAGGTGCGTCTGTCATGCTGCAACTCCATCCTTGTGGGGTATATTTGTATACAAGGATTCTACATCCATGGTGGCCAAAATGGTGCCCTCGGGAAGTGGACCGAGGGCATTGAGTTTGTTAAGAAGATCCGTGGTGTCCTGGATGTAACTAGGAGTATCTCTGACCAGGGGTTTTAGGAGATTTTCCACCCAACCTGAGATATTCTCTGTCAGAGTCCCAATACCAGAAATGATAGGCCTCCCAGGGTTGCCATTCTTGTGGATCTTGCGCAGCATGTAGAAGCAGCCCGGCCAGGGATCCGCTGGGATGAGCCCCTCTACCTGGCACTGGACCTGAGTGGGAAACTTCTTGATCATATTCTTTAGCTGTTTTATAAAGTCCTCTGTGGGATCACTGTCAAGTTTGGAGTAATGGGCTGGGTTGGACAGCTGCCTGTTTGCTTCCTGGATATAGTCAGAGGTGTTCATCATGACTATTGCGCCCCCTTTATCAGCTGGTTTTATTATTATGTTTTATTATTAGATTTACTGGGAAGAACAAAAGTCCATATTGATGGCAGAAACTAAGCAACCGGAGAAAGCAGCAAAAACCAAAGTCAATACAAATATTTATATAAGGCAGCTGCCCAAAAAATCTTGCTGATCACTTGATTTATAAGCGGACATACAGAGGAGATACATCTGTCATGCTGAAAGGATTCAGGCTATGTATTCACTGCACATAAAAACGTCCGCTGGAAAAACGACTGTAATCATCTCCCATAGACTTCTATTGTAAAAATGTGCTGCTGTCTACACGGAGCTTTTTTCTGCTCGTTTATTTTACTGGTCGTCTTTTACAACATGCTCTAAAAAACGCCAGAGCCGGGCAGAAAATTTACTACAGGAGTCTATGTAAAGCGCCGGACGTCTTTTGCCGTGTTTTCGCTGTGTTTTTTGCCGTGATTTTTCAATGAAAACCCTCCCAGAGACCCAAGTCCCACCTATAGTGGGTGTTGATAAAGGTTATGTCTTATCAAATCTGCAGACAAGTGTCTGATGTGTCCTTGTCTGTACCTTTTGTAATAAAATGATCATGCTTTGGTCGCTATCGATTTTTGCGCGATTCACATATTTTTAGCGAAAAATACGTTTTTTATGGATTTTGGCGTTAGAATCCATTTTTTTGCGGATTTTTGTGCTAAAATCCTTTTCTTAAACATATTTTGGCGCTAATAAAGTTCTCGCTTCTGACGCCAAAAATACGTTTTTTTTTCTCACGGCTTTTGGTGCCATAATCCGTTTTTTTTTTTTTTTACGGATTTTGCCACTAAAATCCCTTACTGAACATATTTTGGCGCTAATAAAGTTCTCGCTTCTGACGCTAAAAATGTTTTTTACGGATTTCGGCGCCAAAATACGTTTTTTGATGGATTTTGGGACTAAAATCCATATCTTTACAGATTTTGGCGCTAATAAAGCGATCTAGCTTTTGACGCAAAAAATACGTTTTTTATGGATTTCGGCGCCAGGTTTACTTTTTTTTTTTACGGATTTTGTGGTAAAATCCAATCTTACAGATTTTTGCGCTAATAAAAGTCATCTCGCTTCTACACTAAAAATAGGATTTTTTACGGAATTTTGGCGCAATAATACTTTTTTTTTATATTTGCCGCTAAAATACCTGTCTTTTCAGATTTTATGCTAAATACGTTCCGCTGGAAAAGATGTGGTTTTTGATGGTGCAAGAATCTGTGCAAATTTAATAAAGTAGTAGCTAGGCATGTGCTCAAAATGGTACATGATTATATTCTTCCCTTTAGGGTTTTACTCCAATGGCTTATTTTGCAATACATTAAAAAGCACAGCAAGACCGGCTCAAAATTACTACAGTGATTATTGAAAGCGCCGCTTTTGACGGCAGCGTGTACTTTTAGCGCAACTATTTCATGAACTTTCTAGAACAATCACGTTGAGGTCTATTAAAGGTTTATCTTCAATCTGCAGCGTGTATTACCATGCCTATTCGAATAGAATATCAAGGCGCAGACTTTGCAATTCATTTTGTTCCCAGCATAGGAAAATTAAGCTTTATGGAACCTGTTCTCAGAATCGCATTTTTCGATGGAAAACTAAGACAATTCTTCCTAATACAATTCATCCATAAGGGACCGCCAAAAAAGTGGCACACCTTATTCTGTAATGGGATACTATTACATAAGATATTTGCCACTAAACTCCCCTTAGACACAATTGTAGTTTCCTTACTGACCCTAAAATTTTAGGGTATATTCAGCACCTGAGTTTGATTTTTGGACAAAATCCATTTCAATGCCTAAAACGCCTTACATTTTGTCCTAAGAAAATCATTTTTATGATTGGCGCCATATACCTTTCCTTCGATTGGAAATTTCCTATCTTGCGCTGAAAATTTGTAATAGTCACACTTCTTCAGGCAGAAATGTCTTTTGGAATTCATATCTTTCTTATATATTGAGGCTAAAATCTGTTCCTTTACAAACTTCAGCGTAAATCCACACCATAATTTTTTTGCGGATTTTGACAAGCATTGGATGGCAAATTTAAAGTAGTGCACAAATATCAGTGCTTGGCACAACAATCAGTAATGTGATGTTATCCAGGCTATTGTGATACAGAAAAAGCACAGCATTTCTGGAACCAGTTAAAGCGTCATAACTGGGAGTTGAGTTATGACCACTTGACCGACAAGAACGGTACTATAGGGCCGCAGAGGCTGCAAGCTTCAGGCTAGGCTCACATCTGTATCAGAACATCCATGGCAGATTGGAACTGGATCTATTTAACAATGGACCCCTTTGACTTCAATGAGGTTGGTTGGGTTTCCGCCATATTAATGGAAGATAGAGGGCAGCATGCTGTGCTATATTATCATTTTTGATGGAATCTGCAATGGAGGCTCCAGAAATTCTGACGCAGATGTGAACCATGATTTAAAAGTAATCTTGGTTGAACTGTTTAATAAAAGATTGTAACCGCTGAGCTCTTCTCATACAGTAAATGTCCTCCTTATCTGAACCATAGTCTGTGACATCCATAATGGAGCCAATAAAAAAGTTGTCACAATCAGACAACCTGAAAAAGCCTGCATATGTATTGGATAAGACATAGACGAGGTATAGCTGCGATGCAGCTGAAACCTCACTGGCCTGCAAGTTCGCCTTCAAATTGCCTTCAGCTCCAACCAGTTTGCTTTTCATGGGCTCCACACATTCCAGCAGCCTCATGTGGACAAAACCATTCTCCCATGCGATGCCAACCGCTGCACAATTTTGTCAGTATTAGAGAGATCTCACTGCTTGGCTTGCCCAGGTCTACATTCAGCTCCTTGTGGTGATTTATTCTTTTTCTGTGCTGTATATAGCGTCCCTTCTCTGCAGCCAGGCAGCAGCATTTCCTGTTTAAAAACTATTTCTCTTTGACCTATAAAATGACAACCCACTTTATCTATGTTCCTCCCTCCTAATCCTCACCATATTTTTTTTAAGCCTTATATTGAAAGCCTTGGGAGGCAGGACCAATGGGGTGTGGCGTCACCTGATCTCCTTGGCCAACACAGCGGTGCCGCCTGTGTATACAAACACACAAAACCAGTAAGCTTCCTTATCAAACAGCAGGTATAGAACTGGAGGAAGCCCACACAAAGTTTAATAAAAGTACATAACTTTAGAAATACTTAGGAAATAATATTTTTTCACTGGACAACCCCTTTAAGACCTTATTCAGAATGAAGAATAAGCCACAAGCAGCAATTTTGTCAATTAAAACTTTATTTTATAACATTTATCATAATAAGTCATTTATAGAGAAGATGGCTACAAAAACCAAAATCTAAAAGTTGACAGACAAGTAGTATACAATAAAATGCCACTTAAAAGGAATATACGCATATTAATTTACTGTTCAGAAATACATTTACTCTAGAAGTACGAGGGACACATCATAAAACTTTGTGCACCATATGTTTAAAATCTAAAAATTTGTAAACATTTTCTAATATATTTTTTCCCATATACACCTTTTGGTCCATTCAGAGCTTCTCGGATTTTTTTTCCCATTCAAGCAAACGTCTTTATAAAGTGTAACCAGGTGATTGCTAACAATTCTGCTTCTGATTGGAATTCGCTCCCCGCCCCTCAATCCTTCTAAAATTTAATTCATCTTTCAACCATTCCATCAGTCCTCTAGCAAGCCACGGCTTAGCCAGCATGAAGTCAGGTGTGGTCCAGTGGACGGAGCATTTAGGGCCACATGTATGAAAACTGTTTAGGTTTAAAACTCTCTATTTTGTCCATAGGTTACTATGGGCAAAAAAGTGAGTTTTAAACCTAAACAGTTTTCATACATGTGGCCCTAAGTTTTATGACAATTTTGGGGGCAATTGCCTGAGCGAAGACTCGGTTGTGGTCTACCAGAGGACAGATTGAAATCGGCAAAGTAGTAAGGCTATGTTCACGCGGCATAATTGCGGGGCGTAATTATGGAACTACGGGAGCTCGCGCCGACTCCTGCTGTGCGCGGGGGAGGGGAGGGGGAGACAGCCCTCCGACCCGTAGACATTTATTACTAGAGGTGCGTATTCGCCGCTAGTAATTGACATGTCACTTATCTCCCCCCGCGGCGTATTGCACGAGCGGGGAAAGGAGAGGTAATTCATAGTTCTCTATGAGAACTGTGGATTACCGTAATGACTGGGACATATCTCGCCCCGTATTTAGCGCAGTACGGCGCAAAATATTGGCCATAATACGTGCCAGTTTAAGCCGTGTGAACATAGCCTAAGTGTAAGATATAGGGTGGTAAAGGAAACAAACTGCTGAAAGACCGACAAGTCAGCTTTTGCCTAGAACACGTTGAATGACCAAACGGATGACTTTTCATAAAAGTTTTCAAAAATATATTTACAATATAATACTCAAGATTAAAAAATCTATCGAAAAATAGACTGTAAAACAGAGCACAATGTTCATGGGCAACCAGACAGTGGTCTATGGAATGTAAGTGTGCGCACAGCTCAGGGATGATAAACGTCCAACCATCCAGCAATTTGTTAGTTCCTATTAATCACTGAATTTAAAATTCTCTACAGTGTACACAAAAATATTATATTGTTTCATTCTTACATTGCTGCACAATAATTACCATTTACATTTTCCGCACAAAAATGTGATCTATGGATAAACTAAAGAATTCTTTTGGAAGCCAGCCAGTAATATCGATGAAGATACTGCATGTTCACATAGGGAAATATTCTGCAAACATATTTGTATAAAAACACAGCATTTGGGAAATGTTCATCCATTTCTTTTGCTTCATTATGCATGTACAAAGCTGCTTGATGAGTGCTTTAGCATTGCCCTGGTATATGCCTATAAGGACATACAGACATCAGTGGAAGTCATAATATTGATGCAGTAGTTTTTTTGACATTGGTTACATGGTTTCTAAATTTTACCTAAACCTAACTTAAAGGGAACCTGTCACATAGATTATGCCCCTTGCTGAGGACAGCACAAGCTAGTGACAGACCTGCTGTTCCCCGCTGTGTCCCTTATTCTGTAAGATGCTGTAGTTTTTTTGAGCATTCACCCTTCAAATCTTATTCATGAGCAGGTGTTAGCCCCGCCCATCAAAGGATAGCCCCGCCCACCTGGCAGCTATTCACATGTTTTACCTATTCAAAGTAATAGGTTTATCTGTTGAGGTGGGCGGGGCTAGCCTCAAGTGGGCGGGTTTGAAAAAAACTGACTCTCTGAATGACTCTTCTGGCTGAAAACTGCAGATTTGAGCACTAAATACTCGAAAACTACAGCACTTTACAGAATAAGGGATACAGTGCTGGAAACAGCATGTCTGACACTAGCTTGTGCTGCCCTCAGCAAGGAGGGCATAATCTATATGACAGGTTCTCTTTAAAAGAGTAGTCCCATTACAGCAAATCCTCTTCGTCGGCCGCTCATTGCTAAGTATGGTCAAGTCCTGCATGTGAATGATGAAGGTGGCTAACGCCGTCATCCTTATTCACTTCTATGGGAGTTCTGAGTATATCCCAGAGTGTGCACTCGGCTATACTCGGAACTTTCATAGAAATGAATGAGGAGGACAGTGCTAGCCACCCTCCTCATTCACATTCAGAGCTGGACCGTACTTCGCAACGAGCGGCCTATGAAGATGATTTGCCGTAACGGGACTACCCCATATCACATTGAAAATGCAGTTCAATCTACAGGCAGTATGGTATGGAGCGGGATCTGTGAAGCAGATTGATATACAGTTACAAGAAAAAGTAAGTGAAGTCTCTGGAATTACCAAAGGTGGTCAGATTGCGTTTGTTTATTAGTGTGCCTTAGACTTCAACTGAACTAATAACAAGCCAACGCTTTCATTTAGTAAGCATTGAGTAAACATCCACAGTACAGGGAAAAACATACAAGATGCTCTGCCAATTACTTCTTGAAGAAGTCATTATCACACACTGGTGTTTCAGTTAAAAAGAGGAGATTGGAGGTTTCGCCCATTAAAAAAAGCACAAAAAGGTTAGTTACTGACAAAATAAGAACAGCAATCCATGACCTCTGAAAAGATGTTAGGTGATGCAAGAAAGAAAAAAAAAACACAAAAACCCGTAAAGAACATAAGCAAATCAGAATGGTTGAAACCGTATACTTGTGTTTTATCGAAGACCTGACCTTAAATGATCAAGATGCTGTGAAATAACCCGAAGAGAGCTAAGCATTCAAGACAACCAAGAACAATAATTAACTAAACACCCCTTTAACATTGTGCGTATTTTACTTACTGCTACAGGAGACTTTTTGGTGGAGGGGGGCAGGGGGGATCTATAGTTTATTAGATTATTTTTTTTCTCTGCACTGTGGATGTTTACCCAATAAAATACATGACCAGTAGAACTGTTTTATGTGTTATTAGTTTAGTTCGATTGTGTTTGTCTATAGTATACACCTATGTTTTCTGTTCAAAAGACAGACACCATGACAGAAACCCGACACACCATATTATAGTGAACAGGGTCTACTGAGCGGCATTGGTGTCTCATGTAACAGATTCAGTGCTTCCATGATTTTGTTTTTTCTGTTCCTATAATGGAACGGAAAACTTGGGGAAAAAAAACAAACAAAAAACAGATGTGGACCTTGCCTTTAAATGCCCGCTGATTTTTTTTTTTTTTGCATGCTGTATGTTAAAAGTCAAAACAAACCTTTTTTCTTGCATATCCTGTATTTTTGGTGAGAATTTTAGCTGTAGGATGTATGCTGAAAATCTGCAGTATGTGACTATAGAAGCAAAGGCAATGATCTTGGCCAAGTGACAGTAAGCAGCTCCTTTTGGAGGATAAAGATCCTTTAAACATTACCTAGTTTCACACTGATGTTCCTCTGTAGCATTTCAGCTTTTACATGAATATTTCCAATATTCTTAAGTTTTTCATAACCTGGTTGGTGTTCAACTGAAATCGGACATGGTCCCACTCAACTGATTTGTGGGGAAAGATATTCCACATATGGCTGACATTTCCTGCTCTGGACAAAAACAGGACATGGATATTACGGCCATTAGCTGTTATATTGTAAAAACCACGCTGTAACAGTATACGCACGAGCACAAAGCCTTAACAATAAGCAGGTAATGTAGACGAACACCATGTGACAGCTGAGATTTCAATTCGACTGGAAAACCCTTTTGGCAATTTTATTTTCACTTTAGTAGAACAGGATATACTTAGAAGATTAGGTGTAATAATGTATATTCCACAGCACAACACATATTCCAATTTTCATCTATTTCACAGTAAGCAGAGAAAAACATACTGAAAGAGAATCTGTAGTGATCACGAGAATTTGTAATGGTGATGAGCCTAGATTTACCATTCCTATTAAAGGGGTTTTGGCACAAAGTAAAATTGACTTAGGAAGCTTGCAAATGAAATAAACATTTTCACCATTCATTATTATTAAAAATTCTGCACCGTTTTTGTTTTAGCTGCTCCCTTAAGCTGGGTTCACACGGCTTATTCACGCCGTAATTGCGGGACGGATTTCGCCCACAATTACGGCGTGTGTACGGGGGCGGGAGGGCCGGCAGCTCACCGGCACCATAGACTTCCATTATCCACGGCGCGTATCCTGCCGGGATAATTGACATGTCACTTTCTCCCAGCTCGCCGTATTTCGCGAGCGGGGAGAGGAGACGGAATCCATAGTTCTCTATGAGAACTGTGGATTACTGTAACGACTGGGACGGATTTCAGCCGTATTTCGCGCAGTACGGCGCGAAATACTGAACGAAATCCATCCCAAAATAAGCCGTGTGAACATAGCCTTAGTGATCCATTGTTTACAGCTCCTCAGTCCTGGTCAGACATGCTCAGACATCACCTCTCCCCTCAGGCAGCTACTGAGTGTTCAAACCCCAGGTGCTGTCACTCTACTCCCGTCCTCTGTACTCCTTAATAATTAGTCAAACAGTGCAAATAAATAAAAAAGAAACCTCAATGAGGTATGTGCACTGATGAAGAGAAAAAAAACCCCCACAGGTTTGGTTCCTGCAGGGATTTGAACCTAGGACCCTTGTGTCTGGAGGCATAAACTTTACCTCTCAGCTACTCACAATGCTTTACATAAACAGACCTACCTATGAATACAGTGAGGAAAGGCCTGGTGATGTCATCCTGCAGGATCACGTGATATGCAAGTCAAACAAATCACACACGCCCCCTTCTGAGCACACAGAGATGAAGAGCTGGATGCAGAAGGTATGAAATGAGATCGTGGCAAAACCCCTGTAAAACGCAGCACAACTATCAATGATAGGACTTGTAACAAGCAGCGGGTTGACAATACAGCAGAGCAGTCGCTGCTCATGTACTTTTATGCTGCTTTACCTTCTTTTCTGCAGCACATTCTTTTTATAAGAGAAGATGTACCCCTGA
Source organism: Phyllomedusa bahiana (assembly GCA_025379985.1). Classification (NCBI taxonomy): domain Eukaryota; kingdom Metazoa; phylum Chordata; class Amphibia; order Anura; family Hylidae; genus Phyllomedusa; species Phyllomedusa bahiana. The sequence continues at coordinate 25,724 of JAODAL010015611.1, read as the reverse complement.
TAAATGATAATTTTTATGCAGTGAGAGGTGCGATCGAAGATAAATGAGCCTTTGATCGCTGGGCACATTAATCCGGTACAAATGATTTTGGTTCATCATCATCGCTCATGTAAAAGGCACCTAAGATTTTTTATTAAAAGATTTACCCGTGAATGGCCCTAGTAAAGTACACCATGTACATGAATGACTGCGGTTACAGTGCTCCTTCAGGACATCACTTGGCTATGCGGCAGAAGCGCGGGTAGTCATTTAACTCCTTTGATGCATTTTCCAGGACTGCTTTTATCCAGCCCATGCACTTTAAGGAACGTTAGACATCTTATGCAAACTGCTTAGGTTTTCTTGAAGGAACTTTAATAAAAAGGTTTCCCACAGTATGATAAAAACGGAATATTGCTCCTTTCCCATACAGACAAGCAAGGACGGCTCTCGTTTTCTTAGGTGTTGCAAGTCTTGGGTTTCCACAGACTTTACTGTTGGACACTCCCCAAACCATGAACAGTTCCATATAAAAATAGATGGTGTGTAAAAGCGTGCTCCATTATATACAGGCTGAAATTTGCATAGTTCTAGATAGAAAAAATATGTAGAATAGGGGGCTTCAAAGCAGTCCTGCTTAAATACGTTTGTAAGAGCCAAGTAAAGCCTGGCAATGAGAGCAGTAATGATCCACATCTTTTAAAGAATCGATACAGAAAGGAATGAGGCAGCAACCAAATCCACACCTGTCAAAAAATAATAGAAACATAGATACGTTACAAGACCGGGAGGGGAATTACTGCTAAGAAACAATAGCAAAGCATCTGACATATGAGAGATCTTAATATACCATCCTGTATTCTTGTCAAGTAGAGATTATGGCTCTCTCAACTAGTGCTTGCACTTTTATGCAGATCAATCTGATCAATGGGGTCTGATATCTATGAATACCATAATGCCCAAGATAAATGGGTTATTTAGCTCCAACACAGAAGAAAGAAAAAAAATATACATAAATAGCCTCCAATTGTATATATATTTAAAAAAAAAAAAAAAAAACACAAAAAAAAACAACAAACCCCTTCCTCCCCACTTTACTCATCTTTTAATCCACCGCACATACAGCGTCACAGTGCCCGTGGTCACTCTAGTGACGGTTTGCATCCGGCCAACCTATAACTCCTGCAGCCAATCGGGGCCTCAGCGGTCACTGCTGTCCATTGACATCACCAGTCAGGATGTAAATGCTGCATCAGCAATGATGCCAATGTAGTGGCACACAACTGCTAAGGCCCTGATTGGCTGTTTAGTAAACACTAAAGTGAAAGCCAGAGCTTCAAAGCTGGATCGGCGGTGGATTAAAGAGCAGAGTGCATTTTTTTATTTTATACAATTGGAGAATGTGGTTAGGTTTTTTTTGGGAATTGGACAACACCTTTAAAGGGGTTTTCTCAGCACGCTGTTTCACTGAGTTTTAGCAGTTTTGCATTTACTCTTTATCCTTAACCTGTAAGTGGTTCTACAGCAGTGATGAGATATTCAACTTCTAGGAAGCCCTTACTCATTTTGACAGTGCAGGAGATTGTTATCTCAAACAAGATTACAGATTAAGCCATGCTTTTCAGTCCTCACAGCACATGTACCTTTTGTTTAGCGAAGCTAATCTTGTTAGATATAATTGGTTTGCTTCAATCTCAGTCTGTAAGTGGGGTGGCATCACTCCCTGCTCTCAACTAATCAGATAACAGATGTCTGAGTGGTATGCAAGTAACCATAGAAACCTGTGTGCACTTCAGTGCACATAAAAATGCTCTTATCTGATGACTAAACTAAAATCTATTGATCAATGTATTTAGAAAGTCTTCATGTATGCTGAAAGCTCATCTTTGCAGTGAGAAAGCCCCTTTAATGGAGTTTTTTTGTAGTAGTTATTTCTTCTGGACCTACTAAACAGTATATATTTACTGCATTATTAAAATATTACAAGCTTTATCCAATCAAATTCATTACTTAGAAAAAAGGAATTCTATAAAATTCCGCTTAGTTTAATCATCATTGAAGGGAATTTGTGCTTTGTTTCCTTAGGGCCCGTTTACACGGCAATGGACAAATACCGGTCGGTTTATCCGACCGCTAATTGTCCGGTTTTTGTGCCGTGCACACGGCCATAGGGAGGGGGGCGGCTTTTCTTCCCGATGAGTGGAGAAAAGCCTTCCCCCTTCACATGCACATATTCCGTCCGAAAACCGGACGGAAGAATGTGCATGTAGAATGTTTTGCGGGCGGAAAACCTGCGGGGCGGAAAACCCGTGCAGTGGGGACTGCTGCACGGGTTGTCCATAGGAGCCCGTTATGCTCTTGGCAGCAGGTTTTTCAGACTGTCTGCAAAACCGCAAACCATCTTAAAAACCGACTGCAAACCCGTGCTGTAGAGACATGCCCTTAGGGTTCTGGAAAAAAAACAAAAAACACGTACTTGCCTCTCCTCTGGTGTTCTATTAACTTCCAGTCCTGGCAATTGGATCTTCATTGCTGTAGCCGCTGACTAGCTGCAGTGATCACATGCCACTGCCCGACATCACCATTTTGAAGTGAACACTCTGAATATTAACGTTGGGCAAAAGCACATGAGCACCACAGCCAATCGGCGACAGCAGCGGTGAAGACCTGTTTGGCTAGAGTCAGAAAGCAAACAAAAGACCAACAAAAAGGGAGGGTGGCAGCAGCGATAGATCGGAGGGGAGAGGCGAGTTTAAGCCTTTTTATTTTATAAGGCCAACAGAATTCTGAAAAATTTTATAAAACAAAGCAGACAATGCCTTCGATATGATGTAAATACAGTAATACTGGTCTAAGAAATTATTTTTGTAATACATTATGTGACCTGAGAATTTAACATACAATACTGTTGCACTTACCCGAGAAGACACAATCCTCCACAAGATAACCAGGCCAAAGCTCCAGATGTATGAACGAGACGAGTGGTTGTCATTCTGTTACAATACCGACAACACATCTGGATGGGACGGTCGTGAAATGTGACTGGATGCTGAACGTACACAGTCTGAACTGTAACTGAAATACATCACAGAAGTTAGTGAGAAGTGTTCATTTGACTCTGACGAATGTCTAATTTTATTATCTTAGTAACTACAATACTTGAGACCAATCCTGATAAGGTGTGGAAAAAAATAGGAAAGTGCGTGACCCAGAGACCAAGTTTACAGATGACATATTTACTGCAGATCTTCATTTGGTGCAGATTACATAGTTTGTAAGGCCAAAAAAAGAGACGTCCATCCAGTTCAGCCTATTGTGCTATAGTGTTGAGCTAGAGGAAGGCAAAAACCCCCATGAGGTAGAAGCCAATGGTCCTCGTTTTAGGGAAAAAAATTCTTCCCGAGTCCAATCTGGCAATCAAAATAAATCCCTGGATCAACGACCCTTCTCCAGAGTCCTAGTCACTATAACTTGTTATATGATTAAACTTTAAAAATGCATCCAGACCCTTTTGAACTCTGTTAGTGAATTTACCATAATTTCCTCTGGCAGAGAGTTCCACAGTCTCACTGCTCTAACAGTAAAAAATCCCTTTCTATGTTTATGTAGAAACTTTCTTTCCTCTAGACATAGAGAATGCCTCCTTGTTCTGGATCCAGTCCCGGCTATAAATAGATCTTGAGATAGATCTCTATATTGACCTTTGATGTATTTAAACATATTTATTATGTCCCCCGAAGCCGTCTTTTCTCTGAACTAAATAACCCTAATCTTGCTAATATTTCTAGGTATTGCAGTCCACCCAGTCCTTTTATTATTTTTGTTGCCACCTTTGAACCTGTTCAAGCTCTACAGGGTCTTTCTGTGCACTGATGCCCAAAACTGTACACAATATTCCATGTGTGGTCTGACCTGTGACTTGTATAATGGGAGAATAAGGTTCTCATCATGTGCATCTATGCCCCTTTTAATAGACCCCATAATCCTATTTGCCTTGGCAGCTGCTGTCTGACACTGGCTGCTACAATTAAGTTTACTGTCCACCAGGATTCCCAAGTCCTTCTCCATGTCACTTTAGCCCAGAGTTTTTCCATTTAACGAAAAGGATTTTTCTTTCCCCTGTGCATATCCTTGCATTTATCAGTGTTAAACCTCATCTGCCACTTCTCTGCCCAGGCTTCCAACTTCTCCAGATCAAAAAATCTGAAAAGTGTACTGCATCCAGATATTCTGCAACAGTGAATTTTCCATTGAAATGAAAGAATTTATACAGAAGAAATCTATAAATGTGTTCAAGGGTTATGACACTTGATTTAAAGGGCTTGAACATTTTTTTTATTATTATAAATTAGGTTCAGTATGTGTGTATATATGCTTTGTTAAGGTGTTTTGTGTGTTTTAAACATAGGTTTTGTTTTTTTACTGTAATGTGTATGGCAGTAAAGTGATTATGTTCCGTTTGGAATCTCATTTATTACTGCTGCATACAGTATTGCAGATCTGGCCGGCCCGGTGACTACCGCACATGCGCGCTAGAAGGATACTGGCACCGCTATATTGTAGCCACCCATAGCCGTCTCTGTACAAACATCACACTACTCTGCATATTGTGATGATCCGTTCGGGGAAAGGTTGCAGGCTGCTACAGTATGGAAGCGTCGTTGGTTGGTTGGTCTGCTGATTGACACACTGGTCAGGAGGCCAGCACGGCTATAGTGTAGCTGCACGCAGCCCGACCCGAACAGAACAAAATTACTTACTACTATACACATTACAGTAAAAACATATGGTTAAAATATACAAAAAAAAAACCACATTAATAAAAGATATATGTACATTTACACACAGACTGAGCCAAATTTATACTAATAAAAAAAACAAAAAAACCAGACAAACGGACAACCCCTTTACTATGATTAAAGTGTTAAGGTATATAAATGTGGAAAATGAAGTCAAACCCAATTCTATGACACTCAGTGATCAGTGTGCTATGTAAATATTTTATGAGGCAACAAAAGAAAATCAATACAAATCACCGACTAAAAGCAAATCAGCGCCTACAGGATAAACATCTATCTTGGACAGAACACAAGTAGGAAGTGTATTCGCTTTCATCTCCAGGGACAGTCACAGTAAAGAAAATCAGGATCAGCAACAAGACACCGATTTGGATGTTACAATGAATATAAAAGTAAAGATTAAATACATTTTTAATAATCCCTTGTTTAACCCCTTAAGGACCCGGCGGTTTTTTTGTTGTTGACACGTTCGTTTTTCCCTCCTCGCCTTCCCAGAGTCATAACTTTTTATTTTTCCACCTACATAGACACTGAGGGCTTTATTTTGCAGGACAAGATGTAATTTCGAATGGTGTTATTCACTATACTATAGAATATACTGGGAAACCGCAAAAAAATTCCAAGTGGGACAAATTGTGGGAAAAAAACCAAAATGTATTTTCACCATGTTTCCGGATGTTTTGCTTTTACGGCATTCAATCTTTGGTGACTATAATGTGTTATCTGTATTCTACAGGTTGATACGCCTCCGGCAATACCAAACATGTAGGGTTTCCGTTATGTTTTGGTACCGTAAAAAAATTCCAAACATTTTCTATTTTTGAAACTTGCGCTGCAGCGCTATTTTGTGCGACCAATAACTTTTTTGTACTAACACCTACGAACGTAAGTGAGGGTGCATTTTTTGCAGGCTGAAGTGTACTTGTTATCGCTAGCAGTTTGGAATGCATGCAACTTTTTTGATCACTTTTATTCCATTTTTTGAGTGACGTAAAATGACCAGAAAAAAACTATTTTGGCGTTTGGAATTTTTTTTCTTCTATGGTGTTCAGCGTACGGGATAAGTGATCGGACTTTTTCAGATGCGGCGTTTCCAAATAATAGGTGTAACTTTTTTATTATTTTAATGATTTTATTTGTAAAATGGGGAAAGGGCTGTTTTGAACTTTTAATACTTTTTTTTTTCTTCAAAACTTAGTTTTTCACTATAAATATGAAAAAACATTGAGTCCCCCTATGGGTTGCCACTTGGGGGCATTTTTAATACATCTAATGCATTGCAAGACAATGCATTAGACTTACCAAATGGCGGTTTTTCCCACTTCCGTCTACGGCCGAAGGGGGCAAACCGGACAGGCATGACGGGAGCCTTTCCAAGGGTCCCCCCCTGCCGTGTCCGGGGGTTGGGTCGCGCCTATGCGCACACCGATCGCATTCATTCAGCTGACGGGTTTTAAAAAAAGCCCAGCGGGCACGCCACCTCCCCCGGAGCTTCCCCCCCGCAAAGCCCCCTTTGCGGCCCTGGGACGTACCATCTCCAGGGTCGTTAAGGGGGTTAACAAAACAATGAGAATTTGGCATGTTTTTTTACCGGGGAATTTCCTCGTGCCGAAATTACGGTAATCCTAGTTTTATAGGAAACATAGATTACCCCCTCTCCCCCTCATACAATATGATCTATGTACGCGCGGGAGATAAGCACTCATTTTTTGCGGCGTACTGCCGCGAGTAAGTCGTCTATGGGGACAGCGGGGGACCCCCAAAACCCCCGGCGAAAATTGTGGGGGCGTACTGAAACGCCCTCCCAATTACGCCGTGTAAAACATTACCCCTTTAGACATTTTCAGAAAGAAAAAAGATCCATACAAGCGCCAGTTTGTGGGTTGCCCAAATGAAAAAAATTTTTTCAATTACTACCCTAAATTAGGGAAAAAACTGGGAGAAAACTATCCATAAAAACAGACTAGCCCAGAAAACCACTACCCTAAAAATTGGGGAAATTGGGCTATGAAAAATAATTAAAATTAATCCCTATTTACCTTAAAAAAATACCCAGTTCAAGCCCCGGGCTAGAAGTCCGGGGTTTTCCCCCTCCCGGTTTGGGGAGTAAAATTTCATGGATCAAATAAAATTGGGTTGGGCACTGTTTGGCGGGCCCACGGTTATAGTGGGCACTGTATGGCTGGCACTGTTAGGGTGGGCATGTTTTGGGCTGGGCACTGTTTGGGTGGGAACTGTAGGGTTAGCACTGTTGGGGGTGGGCACTGTATAGTTTGAAATTTTTAGGGGGGGAACTGTAGGGTTTTAGCACGTTGGGGTGGGCACTGTTAGCACCCAGGGTTGGGGTTTGGGCACGGAAAGGATGGCACGATAGCGCTCTATGTGCTATTTTAATCAACCTAAATGAGCAATCCAGCACTTTTTTACCATTTCGGGTTTTTTTCTTTCTTAAATTTTTTTCATTTCCTGACAAAAATCATGGCGGGATCCCTTTGTTGTCCCAATAAAAATTTTGGGGTTTGGAGATTTCCAAAAAGGAAAATTTTGGAGGGGGACGTTATACGTATGTGTGGGGTTTCCTCTCCATTTAAATAGTTCTAAAAACTGTCATTCTGTAAACCCCAAAAAAAAATACAAATAAAAAAGGGACGCCCAATTTTTGGGTTTAGTCCCCAAAATGGAAACCAAGGTTTCACCCCAGGGATGGTTATTAACAATTGAAGTCTCAAAAAGGGTTTCCAAAACAGGAAACACCCCTTTTAAGTTTTTCGGTGGCCCTTTTGTGAGAGGTACTTTATGAAAAATGGGGGCCCTTTTGGGGCTGGGAAAATGTTTTGAAACCCCCAATATAATGCAAAAATTTGGGCATCCAAAAAAATAAAAAATAGTTTATGGGAAAATCCAAAAGTGCCTAATAAGGAGCATTGAAGCATAGCTTTGAACCCACTTTAAGGGTTCCTTAAAATACCCCCACATAAAACCAAAAGAAAAAAAATTTGCCATATACTGTATAAAAACATATAAAAGGAAAACCAAAGAATAAAGATCCTAACCCCATGCAACCCAAACAAACGGTTTCCCAAAAGGTTTTGTCTGGGGGAAAATGCGTTCCAAAATATGTATTTCCCAAGATCAGGATTTACAAAATTTTTATTTTTTTTAAAAAAATCCCCCTTTTAAAATTTGCAAAAATTTTAAAAACAATTTTTTTGATTGTTTACTGTTTTTTGTTTTATTTTTTTATTTTTATTTTTAATATATATTTTATTTTATATATTTTTAACACCCATACATACATCCCCCCCCCCCCCCCCCCCCCCCCCCCACTTTACATCCCGGGGTTTATGAAAAATTATTTATAATATATATATATATATTTATATATATTATAATATTTAATATTAATTTTACACATAAACAACTTTACACACACATTATCCCAATTTTTAGTAGGGGTTGCCCCTGATTTTACAATTTTTTAACACAGCAGAAAAAGTTTTTACAATTGTTTAAAACAAGTCCCCTTGATGGTTTTTTTTTGTCCCATGGGGCCCAACCGGGCCTTTAACCCCAAGTTTTTTTGAGTTTTCCTTTTAGCAAATTTCCCTGTTAAAGGGAATTTCACAAAGTGGCTCTACAAAAATGGGTTGTGCTATTTTCACCAAACCCTTTTCATGGTAAGCACAAATTTAACTTCTTGCCTTTTTTGACCTCTTACCGCCACAGACTTTTTTGGGCCTTTTCTGGCAAAAACCCAAATTTATTTAAATCGGGAAAATTGGTGTACTTTTGTAAAAATAAACTTTTTGACCTTTTACTTTTCCATGTGTTAGAGGACTGTTTTTTTCCGTAACACATTTTGGAAAAAATTTAAAAGAATTTTGCCATTTTAAAAATTTTCAAAAATTTTTGGTGAAAGGGACAGTTTGGGAAATTTTCCCACTAAAAATGTTAATAATTAACTTTTTGTCAAATGTAGGTTTGCATAATTTTTTAAATGTCTTTTTTTTTGGGTTAAAAAACATCAGGGGGGCTTAAAAAATTTAGTAAAAAATTTTTTCCCACTTTTTTTAAAGGGAAAAATTTGAAAACATGGGATTTCTTTAGGGCCCAAGTCCATTTCTGACATGGTTTTGAGGTGACTGGGGTTATTTTCCCACCCAAATTTAAAATTCCATTTTAAAAAAAATTTATACCCCCTTAAAAGAATTTAAAAAACCAGGTAGTGTCGTCCCCCGGAACAAAAAAAAGGGTTTTTGTTCGAATTAAAAACCTCAAATTTTTGTGAGTTCAGTTCGAAGTTCTATTTAAAACTGGGAAAACCCCTTTAAAAGTTATGGGAAAAGGGATGTTCCGTTAATTTTTATACCTACAGGGGGGGGGAAAAAGGGGGAAAATTCCCACCCCAAAAGAGTAAACTGGATACGTGGAACAATTTTAATTGAAAAAAATTTTGGCTCTAAGAGTGCAGAAAAAAAATTTGAGGGGGGTTTTAAAAATTTACTTAATTCCTTTCAATGGGCTAACTAAAAAGATGAGGACAGTTTCCCCTGCAGGGGCTTTAGCTATAGGGGGTTTTGCAGGGGGGTAGCAGCTCCCTAGGGGGCCCCCTGCTTTTCCTGTAAGGGACCCAAACCCCCCTTTTTGGGGAAAATAGGAGTTTTGGGAGACGGGTTGTTTATGAATTACTAAAACCCCAAAAAACGGAAAAAAACAGAACGGGGGGCCCAGGGGTTGTTTTAGAAAAGTCCAAACACTTGTAATAATTTTAATATCCTTAAAATGAGATTTTAAGCGTTAGGCGACTCTGCAAATTTTTGCCCAAGTAACAGCTTTTGGGTTTGTGGGAAAGATGAGCCACCCAATACCAATCTCCCTTAAATTTGATGTTTTGGAGGGGGAAAAATGCTATTTTAAAGAGCAGCCCTGTACAGTTTAGAAAGTGAGCTGAAAAATGGCTTTCCCAACAAGGAAATACAGGGGAAATATATGAAACCATGGCCCTGTGTTTGTAGCACCCAAAAAAGAGCCCTGCACCTAAAACGAGGGAGTTTTTGACACTTCTCTTTGTCTGAAACCGAGTTTTTTGGCCCCCCAAAAAAATGCAGAAAGGTGATTGGAGGGCCGCCAAAAATGCAGGAAAAGAAAAGCTGAAAACGAAACTGAAAAAAGGCATGTCGAACTAAAAATTTACTCGTTGAACAGTTAAAAAAATTGGTTCGGGGTTCTAAAAATTCGAGAAGGTTTTCTAGAACTTAAATTTTCAAGAGCAGTTTTGATTTAAAATAAAAAAGAGGGGTTTTTGGAAATTAGTTCACCCCTTTGGTATTTCACCGAAATTAAAGGGAAAGTAGAGGGGAAAATTTTTAAATTTTCAATTTTTTTCTTTTTGCAGTTTTTATATTTTTTTCTAATTTTTCAATGGAAAAATTGAGATGTGACCAGGGTAAATGAAAAAACAACCAAATTTCTGGAATTAGCTGTTTTTACAGGGGTCCCATATGTGGCCAAAGAGGGGCGCTATATGGTCAACCACAAGGGCCCCAGAGTAAGGGGGGGGCACCTACTGGACTATGGAGTCCTTTTTCCCAAAGGATTTTTTTTGAAGGGAAAATTGATGGAAAGGGGTTCTATTGTTCCCCAACAAAATTTTTTGTCCCAGATGTTTTTCAGGGGGGAGTTTTGTTTTAAAAATGTTTTTTCCCCCTTAGTTTCAGCCCTTTTTTCATTTTACCCAATTTTTTTTTTTTTCTTTAAAATTGTATCCCAAAAATATTTTTAAAACTGACAAAATAAAAAGGGTTTAAAAATTTTTTTTGAACTTTTTGACTTTCAGGTTTCATATCTTTTCCCCTCCAGTAAAGCTTTGGAAATTGGGTCTCCCATCATTTTTTTAGACAATCATCTTGGGTTTCTCATACAAAAAATTTTCACTTCAACTATTTTGCATATGGGTTTTTTATGCAGATTTCCCCGTAATGTAATCGATTGTTACGGGTTTTTCTCCTTTTTTGGTGGGACAATCTTTTTCTTTTGTATACTACAAATTACAATCTGTTTTTCACATTCTAGAAAAGCTCAATGTGTTATTAGGGCTGTTTCCCCAAATGTGAAAGGTCACTGGTTCAAGCAGCCGTGAAGATTTCCCAAGAAGAGAGAGATGGCATCATCCAGCTTATCGATAGCGATCTTTCGGGCAAGAAAATTTCCAAACTGGATCATGTGAGGCAATAACAGCAGTAAGAATACAAAATGAAGTCCATCCATCCATTCAAAAGCCAAGAGGTGGACGTTCATGCAAAATATCAGAGTCAGCAAGTCGCCTTATCACAAGGTCTATCAGCTCTAACGCGACAGACACGGTAGTGGAGGCGGCTCATAGGCTTCATAATAGTGAGATCACAGACGTCCATGCAAGCAGCATGCAACACGCATTACACAGGTCTGGAATGATAGCCTGAAGAAAGGTGAAGAAGCCTCGACTTCAAGCTCGTCATAAGAAGCGTTGGCAAAGAGTTTGCAAGAAGTATGAAAAAATGGAAAAATGGCAGGATGAGATGAAAGTGAATAGACCGGGCGCTGATGGGGGCAAATTGGTTTGGAAGATTGGGGGTAACGGATCGAGAAATTGAAGAAACTGTCTGCTTCGGTGGAGGAAGGCTGATGATATGGTGTTGTTTCACAGACAAAGATGTTGGACACTTGACCAGGATTGATGTTGATCTCAATGCTGAGCTATATGCAAGTGTCCTACAAGATGAGTTACTTCATACACTTGAGTACTATGGGTATGAAAAGGATGACAGTGTTCCAGCAGACAACGCCCCTGAAGCAGACTTCAAGGATGGAGAAGGAATGGTTCAATTACAATGAAGTAGAGTTGCTGTATTCGCCTCCACAGTCCCCAGACCTCAGCCCAATCGAACACGTGTGGGTAGAGTTGAAGAAAAAACTGTATTCGTACCAAAGTCCAGTCTGCACCAACATTGAGAACGGGTGGAAGAGACCTGGGATCAGAGTTTGGTCAGGATATGCTTGAATCTGATCCAGAGCCAGGAAGGATTCAGGCAGGTTTGAAAGCCAAAAAGTGGATTTACCAAATACTAATTAAAAAAAATAAATAAATAAATAAAAAAAATTTTTAGATTCAAAACAGTAACAATGCAGGTACATGACAAGAATCTGCAGAACTAAGCAGATGCTAAATACTTGCAAGTCAAATTTTTTTAAAATGTTTATAAAAAATTGTAGCCTCATTTTCAAAGCTGTAGTGGATGGTGAGATATGGAGCGTGAAAGTCAAAAGATCAAGACATTGTTACCCTTTTGCTTGTCAGTGTCTGTTTCTATACATAGCTTGATTATTATATCATAAGGTGATAAAAACCTGATGTTACCATTTTACTACAGTAAAGTTATCACTTAAGCATGTACCATATATGAGGGAGTCAGGAGTCGGAGTTATGGAAATTGAGGGATTGGAGCTTTGGCTTACCGACTCCTGTTTTTTTTTTATGTTTTATTACTTTTACACAATAGAAATGCATTTATAAAAAAATTTATTTTTATGTCTTCGTAGTCTGCTAGCCATAATTTTTTTTATTTTTCTGTATACGGAGCCGAGTATGGGCTTTTTTTCATGCGGGATGAGTTGACATTTATTGGTACCATTATTGGGTGCATATGACGCTTTGATCACTTTTTATTAAGGTTTTTGTGAGGTGTTTTGAACAAAATACAGCAATCCTGGTAGTGTTTTTTTATTTTTATTTTTTACCGTGTGCTAAAAATACAAGCCCTATTATTCAGCCCAGTCAAACGAATTACATTGATACCCAAATTTGTAAATTTTTTTAATGTTTTACTGATTTTAAAAACCCACAAAAAAACACTTTTACAAAAAGGAACAACGTTTTTGCATCTCCATGGCCATAATTCTTTTTGATTTTTTTTTTTCGCGTACGGGGAATTGTTTAGGGAAATTGTTTTTGGGGATGAGTTAAATTTATATTGGTATCATTTTTTTGGGGTGCGAGGCTCTTGAATCAGTTTTAAAGCTGTTTTTTTTGGAAGGCAGGGTGAACAAAATACTGCAATCCTAATAGTGTTTTTTTAATTTAACAGCGCTCACATACATAGTATACATGTGACAAGTTAGTTTTACTCTGTGGGTCGATAAAATTCCGGCAATTCCCAATTTATATAGTTTTTTTTATGTTGAAGTGCAAAAAAAAAGTATTTATGCATCGCTACCTTCTGCAGTAGAAGCCAAGTCTGTAGCTAGAGTAACTAGTGCTGGCAGCCTATCGGGATGTATCAAACAGGTCTGTAGCTAGAGCGACCTGAGGAGCTGATGCAGCCCATACAAGATGGGATATCTCAGAATAGGTAGCATACTGTTAATGGACATATATTGCAAAGTGACTTTTTTTTGCAAGATCTTTAACATAAAAAGAAATCCTTGTAGTGAGACAATACAATTATTGCTGCAATCCCCAAATTTGTAGAAGAAAAAGCTTCTCCCCCTGAAATTACTACAATCTTTGCCGAGGAAGTATAAATGCTATAAAAAAACTCAGCTGTTACCTGCTGGTCTTAGTTTACTGAACTGCAGTGATGACAAGTTAAACTATCCAGGTGACAACACCTCCATGATTGCCCAGAGCTGTCACATGGCTCCTCTAACATGTTGTTGGTGCAGCACAGCAGGAAAAACCAGCACTAGAATGCTATGGTAATCATCATGTAACGAACAGGTTTTAGCTGATATTTGCTCAACTTGGCCAATTTTTTCCCAATAGCAGAAAATCACACTAATGTAATGTGTTCCTTCAAACTGTTGCTGTAAGGCTAGGTTCATACGGCTTAACTGCGGGGCGTAATTTCGCCCCGCAATCACGCCGTGTGGACGGGGGCGGGAGCGGGGGAGTGAGCGGGGGGCCGGCACTCGCGGCCCATAGACAATCACTGCTAGCGGTGCGTATACGCCGTAGAAAGGGACATGTCAATTTAATCTCCCCGGGCCCCGGCGAGAGGAGACGTAATCCATAGTTCTCTATGAGAACTGTGAATTACCGTAATGAATGGGCCGTTTTCGGCCCGTAATTGGCGCACTCCGGCACGTTAATTACGGACCAAAATACGGCCCATTTTAACCCCTTAAGCCGAACGCCTGAAAAGTAGTTAATGACCTGAACATTTTTTTCGTTTTTGCCTCCATGCAATTCAACAGTTGTAACTTTTTTATTTTTTCAATGACGCATTTGTATGAGGCCTCTTTTTATTCGATACTAATTGTACTTTATGGGTGAATAGTTTAAGTTCACTTATAGATAATTGCAGTATTTTTTTTTAATTTTTTAAAAAAAAATGTTTTTGTTTTTTTAATTTTTTTTTTTAACACCATTCACATTTCACACGTAATAACTTGTTAGATTAATTCTACAGGTTATTACGGTCGTGTGGATACCAAATATGTGTAGGTTTTTTTGTGTGTGTAATTTATGCACAATTATTTTTAATTAAATATTTATTTATTTATTTATTTTTATTTATTTTTTTAACACTTTTTATGGGTTTTTTTTGTACTTTTTCTTTTACTCCCATGAAGGGAGAACTGTTTTACATTTTTTTAAATTTTTTTTTTTTACACTTACTAATATATTAGCATATTCATATATGCTAATACATGCTAATCTGTGTCAGTCTGACACAGGCAGTGATTAGGACAGCACACAGTGCGTCCTAATCACTGGCTTCTTACACAGACCGCTCGGGGCCACGCTAGGTCCCCAGAGCTATCTGTGCAGCGGTCCCTGAGCTCTGTCGGGTCACCAGGTGTTCCGATCACCCGACAGAGCAGGGGATCCCTTTGATTGCGTGCGCTGCGGTAACGCACCGCCGCAATCAAAGGGTTAAAGCATCGGGTTGCGGAGGTTTCCGCCGCTCCCCGATGCCTGCAGGACATGCTCTGGGATCGGGGCTGTGTAGCACAACCCCCATCCCAGCACAATTTGCGGCGCCCGGCGCCGCAAACTCCGGTGTCTGCAGCGACGTCTAAAGACGGTGGGCGGTCGTTAAGGAGTTAAGCCGTGTGAACATGGCCTAACCGGTTAATTCAAATAATTTGCACTAAAAAAAAAAATCTGAGTAACTCAGGCCTAAGGCTCTGTTCACATCTGCATCATCCCTAGATTGTAACACCCCTAGTCTGTTCTGAAAGCACGAGTGTACATTTTGACTCTCATGGGCCGATCTTCTATTCGGTCATAGGAGTCGTAACTGACAATTCTAGAGTGCGAAATCCATGACGCACATGAACAGCAGCTGATGGACCCCACTGACTTACAATGGAGTCTGTCAGAAGTCTATCATTGTGTTCACCATGTTGACTACATGCTGCACTATTTTATTTGTCAAATATGATAGAAACAGATGTCTTCACAGCTTAAAGGGAATGTGTAATCAGAATGACTTGTTGTTTAACTCATGTTTTTGTTCAACACTGTTTTGAAAGAAATTTTGGTAATGTTTTTTTTTTAAATTTTTCATATTATCAATATTTAAAAATAAAAAAAATCACTGAGGCCTTATAATAATCTGATATTTCCTTTTCTGTAGCGAAAACTTTTCAGCAGTCTCCTAATCAGCACAGGCAGGATTACAATGAAAGGTGACACCAATGTGTAGATAGTAATACAGTATCCACCATTTAAAATAGATCGTCAAAGCTCCCCCTCCCTATAAAGACTTCTACCCAGGTCACATGGCGTGTCTAGAAAACTCTCCTATAGAAATCAATGGGTTCCCTCCTGTTCACAGCCTTCTATGTCCATGTAGCTGCTGTAAAGCATATCTCTAAATGCTGTTAAAAGAAGCACAGGCAAGATGGCTGCCCGCATAATCGTATGCAGCAAACAAAATGTAAAAAAAACCTACAACCAGAAAATAAAAACAGCTAAAAAGAACAGAATATGTATCAGTATCTTGTTTTAACTAATAAATAAAAAAAAATCCTAGATTCCCTTTAACATTTAACCTCTTAACGACCGCCCGCCCGACTTTTGATGTTGGGCATGTCAGGTCATTCGTCAGTAACAAAATCTTTTTGTGTCGCTGCAGCCATTGGGGTCATCAGGGTCACTGCAGACATCGGGGTTTGCAGCGCCCCGAAAACAGAGCTGTACTTCATAGTCCTGTTCCCAGCGCAGGTCTGCAAGCACCAGGGAGTGGGGGAAACCTCATCTCCCCAGCGCTTAACCCTTTGATTAGTGCAGTCAGTGACCACAGCATAATCAAAGGGCTTTCCCCTGCTCTGTCGGGTGATCGGGACTCCAGTGACCCAACAAAACCGGGGGAATGGCTGCAAAGTCAGCCCTGGGACCTAGAGTAGCCCCAGGGCTGTCTGTGTAAGAAGCCAGCGATCAGGGCACACTGTGTGCTGACCTGTTCACTGCCTGTGTCAGACTGACACAGTTTATAATGTTTTAGCATATATGAATTTGTTAATACATTACTAAGTGTAAAAAAAAAAAAAAAAGTAAAAAAGTCATCCCTTCATGGGATTTAAAAAAAATAAAATAAAGCATAGAAAAAAATAAAATAAAAAGAAATATTTTATAAAAGTAATTGTGCATACATTACACACGTAAAAACCTATACATACTATTAGGTATCCACACGACCGTAATAACCTCTAAAATTTATGTAACAAGTTATTAAGTGTGAATGGTGTAAAAAAAAAATTAAAAAATTATTCTGCAAAAATTTATAAGTGAACTTAAAGGGAATCTGTCGCCATTTTTTTTTTTTTACTTATTAAATCAAGAGCCTGATCCATATTCTTTTCCTCTCAGTCGTTTTTATTTAATGACTGTAGATTTCTCAATTCCGCCGTCTATATATGATTGTGGGGGAACAGCAGTCAGCGAGAAACTTTACAGCAGCTTCATGCACATAGGATTCTTAAGACAGATTCTGTCCCATAGACTTGTTTAGGAGAATTTTCACTGTGAAGGGAGGGGAGAGGGGGAGCTGTGACATCTCCTCTTGTGACTGGTGGATTCTGTGTTATCTATACACAACGTTGTCTCCTTTGAGTTTGACCCTGCTGTTACTGAATGAGCACACTGCTGAAAAGCTCTCTAAACATAACAGAAAGTGTCAGATGATTATTAGGCTTAGTGGCCAAAGTGAAAACTGCAGGACTTAAGAATCAATAAAAAATACTGAACGTGATATGGAAAATTAAAAAAAACATAACCTAAAATTCCCCAAAAATTTGTTTAACATAAAAATGTGAGTTAAACAATAAGTAATTTTTATGATGACACATTCCCTTTAAACTATTCCACCAAAAAGTACAACTTATCCTGAATAAAACGAGGCCTCATACAACTGCGGCATTGAAAAAATAAAATTACGACTGTTGAAACTCAAGGAGGCAAAGAAAAAAAAAAAAGTGCAGGTTTTTATTTTATTTTTTCGGGCGGTCGGCTTAAGGGGTTAAATAGAGTTGTTCAGGAGTCTCAAAATATATTATCTAACAGCAGGAAAAACAATGAAAAAAATATGAACAAAAAAGAAGAAAAAACATTACCATATATCCGATTTAAAAAGCAGAGTTTTTTCACCCCAAAAAAAAATGAGCTAAAAAAGCCGTCCCCGGATACTCGGTCACTTTTGGCACTCGGGGCCCGCGGGGGGCCGGGCGGGGCAGGGACACTTCCCCTTTATCCCCGGGACTCCTTTGGGAGTCGCATAAAAAGCTGAAGCCCCAAGTAAGGAAAAGTTCAACGGTTTTTCCCGGACGTAATTGGGATTCGGATTTCGCCCAAAAATTTGCCGGCTGCCATGCACTTGCCGGCCCCATAGACAGTCATTTTTCCGGCCGTACCCCCGGTAAAATGTTTGCCTTTCATTTCCTCCCCCTGGGCATTGCCGGGGGGGAGAAGAGACGGAATCCATTTTTTCTCTTGAGAAATTTTGGGGGTTTACCATAAGGGACGGGGACGGATTCCAGCCGATGCAGCGAAATTTTAAGGGGCCGCAGTGGTGGAACCCGTCCAAAAAAGCCTTTAAGGGGGCCAAAGGCAGGTCACACGGCAATAATTGGGGGACGTATTTCCCCCGCAATTACGCCGGGGGTTTTACCCGGCGGGGACCCCTCCCCCCAAAGCATTCATTGTTCTGGGCGCGTATAGCCTTTAAATTTGACGTCACTTCTTAAAGGGGGAGAGGAGACATAATCCATAGTTCCTATGGACGTGGATTACCGGAAGACTGGGACGAATCTCCCCCCGATTTAGCGCAGTACAGTGCAAAAATACGGGGAAAGATAGTCCCATTTTTTAAACCCGTGGAACATACCCCAAAACCCAAAACAGCTTTCCAGGCGCTACTGTGGCCCGTGCGCTGTCACGATCATGCAGTGAAGGACTCCGGGGGAGGCATCGTTTACTCTCCGTCACCCGTCAGCTTTCCGGCACTGCTTTGGCCTTGGGCCCCGGGCGGGGGATCGTTGGCTGTATGAAGTAAAAACCCCCGGAAGGCTGCAAGAGACATGCGGCCTTCAGAAGTCCGGGAAAGGGCAGAGGTGTGTGTCATGTGCTTGCGCGGCCTGATGAATCAAGCCCCCTGGCCCAGAAGACGGCGTGGGCCCGGGAGTCAGAGTAGCGAGGGATAGGTAAGACTTGTATTTTTTTTTTTTTTTTTTTTTAAACAAGCCCTGCCTATAACCTGCCTATGGGGGAAACATATACTTGGCAAAAAAATGCCTGAAGGGACATAAACCCTCCTTTACCTCCCTATGGGGGAAATTATTTGAAAGGGGGGGACATAAAACTCCTTTAAACCACGCTATAACCCCCCTAGGGAGGGGAAATATCCTGCCTATAATAGCATAAAAACCCCATAGGGGACTAACCTCCCCTAACATGCTAGGGGGGAAAATATATTTGCTTATACCTGCCTATGGGGGAAAAATTTACATGTCTATACCGGGGCCCTATGGGGGACATTTTTATTTTTGAAAATTTACCAGAGCCGGTGAAATTTTTCCATCTAGGCTTATACAGTAAATAAGTTTCCCCATTTTTTTGGGGCAAAAGAGTGCCTCGGCTTAAATTCGGGAAGGTTTAAATACTAAGAATATGGTACTTATCCGTTACATCCCCTGATGCTACACAGATCCCCAAGGGTCTGTGATAGTTGCTACGTTGACCACATAATAATTTATGTGACTGCTGCCCAAATTTCAGGGTTTCAGTGGTTGATGGGTTTATATGGCAAGGATCCCGAGGGCCCAGGGAAATTTTACTGTGGGCCCACACAGCTCAGTATTTAAGTCCCCAAAGTCGGGATGACACCGGATTAAACAAAAATGAGTAAAAAATTTTTTATTTTTTTTTTAATCAACTGTCCTGCTGTTAACCTCATTTTTGAACTCCTGGACAAACCCTAGAACAATTGGGGCTAAAATTCCCTAAAAAACTAACAAAAAAGGGGGCAAAAAGAATTTCCGTTTTTCTTTTAATTAACAAAAAAAAAACTTTTTTTTCAAAAATGGGAACTATACCGGCGGCCTGCAGAGGGGACGGTGGACCCACATAAGGAGGAGTAGGGTTCAAGGGCTTTGCTTCCATCCCTGGATGAAGAGGTAGGATAGGCTGTTGCAGTTGTGGCCCTCTTAAATGAAGGGGTGTGATGGAACCACATAGTCACCTAAAAATCCCCACTGTAATTTTTCCTGCGGGCTGTTTTGGTTTGTGCAATAAAAAAAAAAAAAAAAAAATTAATTTTAACTTTTTAAAAAATGTAAATTATATTTTTCATTCATTTGTTTTTTCCATTTGATTTAACAATAAATTTATTAAATTTAAAAATCCAGCCTTTTAATCCAGTTTAAATAATCAAAGCAAAACTGCATAACTGTGTTCTTGTTGGGGAAAACAAAATCTGCTTTTTTTTCCCCAGCAAAAAATGCTGTGGCCAAATGGTTGCCGTAGCCAACAGGAAAGTAGTGCAATAGGCAGTTTTTTTTTATTCAAAATATGCCCTGCTCAAGTTATACTATTTTTATCATGTGTTTATTTCAAACGTTATCAAAAATTTGGTAAATTTTATCTGAAGAAAAAAAAAAACAGAAAAATAACACCCACAAAGATGTTTGAAAAAAAATCGGTATGACCATGGCTTTTCTTCTGAACAGGCCCGAAAAATGCCCAAAGGGTGAAGAAAGCCCAAGGCTAAGGTTTGATGGTCCAGCAGCTGTGTGAGGATGCCAGCAAATGGTTCCAATGGCTCCCATAATTTTGCCATTCACGGCAAAAAGGGGAAAGGAGCTGAAAACGCCAACGCCCTTATTGGAGTAAAGAAACCCAATTTGCTTTTGACCCACTGGAAAAAAAAAGGGGATTTTGGGCCCCAAACCCCCTCCCCCCCTTTGTAGACCGCTTTTTTCGGGGTTTTTGGGCCCCTCGTCATACAGGCAAGGGGGGGATGCGGGCTTGGCTGAGTGGGGGGGGCAATGAAGTGGCTCAGATTAGAAATTGCCTTTTTGCACTCAACAAAAAAAAAAAAAAAAAAAACCCAACTTTTCAAAACGGTGAGATCAGCTTGTGCGGCCATTGGCGGCAGTGTTTGAGGGAGCACATGTCCAGCTGCATCGTGTGCACATTAATCTGAAGTCCTCCCCTATGGATGAGACTAAATACTGGCTCTCTACGGGAAATAAAATGTGGTTTCCCTGCTGTTTTAATAAACGTCGGAAAGCCCCCGGTTTTAGCTGTTAAAACCGAAAACCCAAAGAGCAGGTTTCCTTACCTCCCAAGGCGATTATTTAACTTTTTTGGGCCAGAATAAAAGGGTTCCAAAAAATCCAAGAATTTAGGGGAGCCCCACAGGATTTGTGAGCCCCGCGGTTTGGACAGTTATCACAGGCAAGCGTGCAACCCCTGGAAAACAGTAAGGCCGGGTTCATATCTGTACTGGAGGTTGCATGTGGAGCCCCCTTTGCAGATGTGGTGCTGTCGGGCAATGACTGCGCCTGACAAAGCCCATTTACTGTAATGGAGTTTCCGTTGTGGGGCCCCGCAGACAGGAGCGCCAAACGAAGGCTCGAAAAAAACCCTCTGACAAAGATGTGAATCGGGCCTAAAGGCTTATGATGGAATCCCAAATACTGATACACTTGTCCGTTACAATGGCTTCAGGATGCAATATTTTAAAACTAAAAGGTCTTTTCCTGGATACTGTATGTAAATTCTGTTCCAACATTCAACGACCCGGGGACACTGATCCAACCCATTATTAAAGGGGTTTTTTCTCGTTTCATATTTGGCAGCCTTTTCTGGTTGCTAACGGGGGTATTTTTTCCTCCCAGCAGGGCGTATTTTCTCTCTCAAAAACACCCCCAAAGTGTGGAAATTGAGAATTCATTCGTTGAGATGGGAAAGGATCTTGCTGTTTTTGGGAAGGAAAAGCGGGTAATCCAAGTGTATTCTAATTTATGCTCTCCTACATATTTGTAATTAGAATGGGCATTTGACTTCGGATCTGGGAAAGAGGGCGTTTTTTTTTTTTGTTTCCACAACAGGATAAACCCTGCAATTTATTAACCATGCTTACAGGAAAAAAAAATATCCCTTTATCGGTTTGGTTTTACAGGGGACTGCCATTTTTTCCCTCTGCAACGGGGCCCTTTGATGGGGCCGGTGAAAAAAAACCCCCGTCGTTTTACGTCGCACTACCACGAGGGCTGTCATTACAAAAAAACCCCCAAAAAACGTCCACCCCCCCATGTTTCTCTCTCTCTCTCGACCTGGGAAATAACCTGACCGGAGAGCTCACTTTTTTTCCCAACCACACACAAACAGACCGTTCACAAACCATAGCACTTTGCTTAGAAAAAACCAAGGACAGACAGTTACGTTTTAAACCTGTTTTAATAAAGAAACAGGAGGGGTTTGGCGGGTTTTTGGGTTCTTTTAAGAAACAGTGCGGTCCCTGCCCTGTCCTTTACATGTATATGGGGGTGCCTGCAAGTGATTGGTGGTCAAGTGGCCCTTTTCTTTTCCGTGGTTTACGTCCCGTACTTGCTTTTTTAAAATTTTAGTGGGGCTGAAATTTTTTTTCGGTTAGTAACCATTTACAAACGGGCGGTACTCATGTAAATAACATTTTACAGAACATGTGTCGGGGAGAACGGCTTCTTTGGCCCCAGATTGGGGGGCCCCAATTCTCCTTTTGGGTTATTGTGTGAAAAATAATGACCCCCCCCCCCAAAAGCTTCATCTTAAAATAGAAATTTGATTTTCCAGTTTCCCTGCAGCTTTTTTTCTGACTGTTAGGCTAAGTCCAACATTTGCATATGACAAAAAATTATTTTTAAATTCATTGTATGGGGCCAATGGAAAATCCGAGCAGAATCCAGTGGAATATTCAACATGTTGCATATTCCGGCGGATTTTTAAAGCAATGGTAAAAAAAAAAAAAATCTGTGCTGTTTTTTAAAAAGCACTTTTTTTTTTTCCCTTTATCCCCAAAGGTACCGTCAGATTTTTGGCTGAATCAAAATACTGAATCTGCCGAAAATCCATGCAAACCCTGTGCTGTGTAGACATGGCCTTATATGTAAGGACTTGCTTTATCTGTATGTTATCTGCTTTATTTTCTTTTCTCTTCATTTTACATTTTGTTGGCGACACTTTGGGGACTCGGAAACAATTACCTTTTTTCAGTTAGGGTTTTCAAATAAAAAAACTTTCGTTTGGGGGTTTACTTAAAGGGGTTTTAAAATCGTTCAAAGATCAGGTCCAGATTAGGGGACATTTAAAAATAACATTTTTTGAAATTGGGTTGCTTTTCCCTCGTCACTTGGTTTCCCAGTATGACTTCTCTGAAATTTGTTCAAAATTTTCTGCTGTTGCAGTCCAAACGCCCCCGGTTGGGTTCCCACCCCGGGGGGACACCCCCCCCGCCTGGATTGGCGGGCTGAATTTTCATTCCTGTTGGGATACGCCCCTAGACGGGAAAAACCCCCCAGCCCCCCCCTGGGCTGTGATTGGCCCTGAAACCCCCTTGTGTTTCCCCCCCTTGGCTTTTTTAAAAATTGATAGTAAAAACCAAAGGGGGCTGCGGCTTATGTCATCTCCCAGCTCGGGGGGAAATGATCTGGGAAATTTTAGGCTTTTTAAAAGGGGGCTTTTCCAAGAGATTGATTACCCTCACAGGTCCAGTCCTTTTAACGCTACTTTGAAAAGGGCGTTCGTTCCTCGACTTGAAAGCCCCGCTTTTTATGAAACATAACTTTAGGGTAAAACAAGGATTAACCTGTTTATAAGCTGCTTGTTTAGTGCGGGTTTTTTGGTGACACTCTGCAGCGAAGGGGTTGGTGGGCTTTCAAGCCCCCATCTAGATTTTTTTTTTTTTTTAAAAATTTATACATTTTATGTAAAGTTTTAAAAAAATTTTATATGTGTAGAATCATAATTTTTATTCATAACACACACAAGCTCCCCTTAAGGCCCCTATCCTCGCGTCAACCAAGCATTCCAAACATTTTTATGCAATGCTAACCGGGGGATGGACATGATATGGGGACTAGTATGTGTAATTTATCATTATAGAGATTAACATATATATTTTAGGCCCTTTCTACATTGTGTAGAATTTAGGAGGGGAAAAAAAATATACTCGCGGGGGACTAGAACTCCAAAAAACCCCTTTCGTTGTAAAAGAATTACTTCCACTGCACTACCAGCCTAAAGTTATTTAAACAATCTGAGCGGGCTTTTCAAAGGATTGCTTCAAACCCCTTGTTTTCATAAAAAGTTACTGACAGCAAGCAGAGATCTTTACTTAAACTGACTTTGTATTTAAATAAAAAACTCCCTGTTGATAAAAATTGGGGTGACCACCAAATAGAAGAAAACAGCTGCTGGCTTTTAGTGTCATTTTTTTTGTAAACCAAGACATATACAGGGCTTGCGGAGTTTGGGCCTGAAGGCTGCGGGACTAAGCAGGCAGGAGGCAAGAGTGTTATATCCAGACAACCTTCTGCATCCCTGCTTCAAACAAAATATGAGCACAGTTCTTCTGAGGGGAGATACGCCTCTTGGGAGGAGAGACACGCCTGCGGAGAGGAGAGACACGCCCCTGGATTTCAAACTCAATCTGAGAAAATTAGCTGAACGGCTCAAACGATAAAACTCCTTTAATATTCTATGTTGAGAGATCACTGTATCTACATAGGTAAGTGTTTAAACTGAAAGTAAAAAATGTATTTGCTTTCGAGTGATTTAGACATGAACCTTTTGATAACAGGTTGTTACATTTTTGGAGACATTGTCATGTTAAAGGGTGTGTCCAGCTCCCCTTTTTAAAGGGGTTTTGCCACGATGTGATGTTGACGTGGGATCCTCCAAAATGGGTATTTAATCACTTTTCTAAATATATGTGATTACAAAAATTGCAGTCTGAGAGAGCTACAGGCTGCCTTTAAACCCGCCCGTATTACTTAAAAAACTTCTATTAGATACGACCTGACAAGAGCTGCTGGCCGGGCTGCGCAGAGAACACTTCTTATCTGATGAAAGGGAGCTGAAGAAGCTTTCAAGGCACCGGATAGAAATATGTTGTCTTTTGTATACAGAATCCACTAATTGTAGTGTGATTATCTGAGTAGATCCCTGCTTTATCTGATGACAGAGAACATGAAGAAGCTTCCCTAATAGATTGTAAGCTCTCACGAGCAGGGTCCTCACACCTTGTGTCTCATTTGTAAGTTCTTTTAATCTGTAATGTCTGTATGTTTTACCCTCTAAATTGTAAAGTGATGCGGAATATGTTGGCACTAATAAAATAAAATTATTATTATTATTATTATTTTCAAGCTTTCTGTGGAGAAAAAGGTATTGTCTTTTGTTTTACCCTAATCCACTAGTTGTAGTTTGATTAAATTTGAGTGAACATTTCACACGATCCCTTATGCATTGCTCTGTGCTCTGGCTGTCTGTCTCTCTCTCTCTTTTAGCTCAGAGTGGCTTGTTTACAATTGCTTCTTAGCAGATAAGGCACCTCCTGGCAAAACCCCTTTAATGGCAAGCTTGGAGCTAAGGCTTTTTTTACTGAGGATTTTTAAACCGTCGGCCATCCGGTGGAAGAGAGAACATGTTCTATCTTTGGCCGGATTCCAGTAGCCTCAATGTACTGGGCTGGCAAAAAATGCCATGGTTTTTGCGCAAAAAAAAAATTTTCCGAGGGTTTATTTAATTACGGTTTAGAAAGTAGAGTACACAAGTTTTTTGGTTCCCAAAATACCTCCCCTTTCCTCTCCTTTGCCCCAAGCTGCCGCCCAAGTCTGTCCGTCCATGGAGAGTCACACCCTGCAGAGTCTTATCTAGCTACAAACTTTGTTTACTTTATTGAGAAGCTTTTTACTCTTTAGAGCTCTGCAGCCTTGTATATCACGCTTTATAAATCTCTTGCAGTCATGTCAGTTAAAAAGGATTAGCTGGAAAAAGCAGAGCTGCCAATCAAATGCTATAGCCTACCCACGCCTGACAAGGAAATCGAGGGGTTAAAGGGATCATCTACACATTGATTTACGGTCGGAAAAACCCCCCCTGGATCGGGTTTTTTTAAAACCGGCAAAAACAGACTGTAAACCATCCCCACAAAACCTCAAAATTTAAAAAACCGCGTTGTAAACCCCCCGGAATATTTTTCTGGGGTTTTAAAAAAAAAAAAGACAAAAAAAAAAAACAACTTAAAACATACTCTTCTACAGTACACCACGTAAAAAAAAGTATCAAACGTTTCTATGTCGGATCTGCATCCAACACCCCATGGAAATGAATGGGACTCATTTTCAGAGTCTGGAATCTGCCGGGAAAAGAACCAACCTAAATCCCATAAAAAAAATTTTTGAAAAGAAATCATCCCCGGA